>BLKR01000996.1:0-304075 GCA_011170035.1 Teleogryllus occipitalis
TTCAAGGTCGTGGCAACCCCTTTGCTTCGGCGAGCACGTGCTCTGGTGAATCGCTACCACAGTCCTTCGAATTTTATACAATATGACTGCAATATCTCCGCGTAATGAATTTCTTATGTGGTAAGCCAAGACGAAAGACAAAACAAAAAAGCTGGAAATAGAAAGAAACATTTCCTATAGCACATGCTTTCTATTTCAGTATACGTTCTTGAACGTTGAAATATATTATTTCCTCATTGATAGAAAAATAGTATATTTCTACGTAATGCGTTCACGTGAATTTATCAGAATATTCATGATTTAAAGTTCGCAATTCTCTCATACATGATATAGTTATTTTAACATGATGAGACGAATTACCTTTTTCAAGCTTCTTATCATCGAAATACGGCGAATTGTCCTCTCCGTCCAACACGAACAATTGCGGTGCGTCCAGATCGGCGGTCGGCAGCAAAAGAGAAAGCTTTTCGTACCCGTGCTTTTGCGCTAGTGCTGATATTTTCAAGGGTGAATTTTGATTGGTCGTCGTTACATTCTACGCGAGTGCGTTGAGAAACTTTAATAAATTCTCTCAAGGGATACCATTTACTGCTTGCGCGATCTCTTGCAATTCGGTAACACTATAATTGCATCTTTTTGTGTCTTGACGTTCTCGGGTGTTTCTCAAATATCAATGGAACCGACATATGGGCGGTTACACAGCACACAAACTAAACGAACAGGTGACCAAATATAATATGCAAATCTCCTCTAGGAAAACTAAATCAATGAGATTTGAAGAAAGAAACCATATTATATGTAAAATTATGATTAATAATGAACCATTAGAACAGACAAACAATTTTACTTATTAAGCTTCAATGTGTCTTACTGACAGAGAAATGACAAGCCGGAAATTAAATAAATTTTATAACATGTGTGAAACACTAAAAAGAGCATTGAAAACAAGACTTTAAAAACCATGCAACTCAAAGTCTTCAAAACAATGGCAGTACCCATGCTAACTTATGCATGCGAAAAGTGGATAATATATAGAACAGACAGAAGGAAAATACAAAGCACCGAAATGAAATTCTTACGTTCAGTAGCAGGTTACAATATCTTAGATAGACAATATAACGAAGAAATTCAGAACCGAATTGAATATATTCAATCAGAGGAACAGAATTTAATCACTAAGGAGCAACTGACATGATCATTTTCAACGCATGCCACCGAATAGAATTCCCATAATAATGCACCAGTATAATCCTAGAGGAAGGAGAAATGTTGGCCGCCCGTTAACAAGATGGAGAGAGACTCACTCTCTTGAAGTGGAAACAGGCCTTAAGACCTAAATACATAAAGCAGAAGCAGAAGCAGAAGAAGAAGAAGAAGAAGAAGAAGAAGAAGAAGAAGAAGAAGATGATGATGATGATGATGATGATGATGATGATGTGTTATTTGTATTACATAGTATTTGTATGAATATTAACTCGAATTTTCGTCGTTTATAGAATATCTGTTTATATAAATAGAATAGTCAGAACCAGCAATAATTTCAGGCCGTGAGTACAAACGTGAGCAATAATTCCACTGGCGAGGCGAGGCCAAACTTCTCAGAAGTGGAGCGTGTGCGAGCCACGCAAAAGCACGAGGCAGGGCTGAGCAGGCGCGGATGTGGAATGCTGCAGCTAGCGTCACTCGCCGCCAGGAGGCCCAACGCAAAGGGAGCACGGCATCGCCCCCCGCGGCCACGCGCGCCCGGCCGCTCTGCCCACCCGCACGCCCGCCCCGCCCCCGCTAGCCCGCCCGCTTCGCCCTCCCACCCCGCCAGCCCGCCTCCCCGCTTGCCCACCTAACCGCCTCGTCCCCGCCCTAGCGCCCGCCCGCCCGCCCGCCCGCCTCGCCCACCCACTTGCCCCGCTCGCCCACCCCGCCGTCCCCGCTCCCGCCAGCCCGCCGAGTCCCGCCATGCCCCCCGCCCCGCCCATGCCCGCCCGTTTGCTCTGCTTGCCCGCCCGTTCCGCTCGCCCGCCCGCCGACTCCGTTCGTTCGCAAAGAGAGCGCACACGAGCGCGCGCCACAGGCAGTCGACGCGGCGCGGCGCGGCCGGGAAATTATTTTCCTGTCAACGCTATCCTTTTCCCGCGCGCGAAAAAGGCAGCCGGAGAAGCGGGCGGGGGCGGGGCTCGTCCTTTCCGGTCGCGGCCAGGCGACAGCCGGCAGTTGCGGTTACACGGCGTCTCGTTTCGGAGCCGTTCTAGATAGGCAACATTACCACCGTTATTGTTCCTAGCGTAAGTAACAGCAGTTCCCTAACTTAGGAACAGGGCTGAGCAGATGAAGAATGCGGAAGACATCGGATCCCGACGGTTTGGTACTCACCTTGAAACTATTTATTGAAAAACCTCGCTGTCGCTCAAATACAAGCATCCCTACTTGTTGAATAAATAGAAAAATTGTTGAATCAATGACATTTCAATATATACTGTTGTGTTAACTAATTTGTACAGAAAAAGATTCATTTAATTCCTCGTAAAGATTGATGAGGAATAAAACATCTCTAAAAAAACAAACAAAATAAAACTAATTTCTACAAACAGCATGAGTGATATAGTTCAGTGAAAGTGGAAAACTATGTCCAATATCACTTCCCAGATGAGCTTCAGAAAGGAGCAAAGACAGAATACAACGATTACAAAATAAAAAACAAAATACCCAAAAAAGCGCGAAATGAATGTAAAAGTGGAGAATGCTAATGAAAGGTAAAGAAGTTCTCATAGGGATGCGGAGAGTCGAGTAACTGTTGCTGAAGAGAAGGGGTGTAGAATTGAACTAGAGAGAATAGGAAAATAGAAATATGATGAAAAAACCATACAAGTATACAAGAAAGTATACTATACAAGATTCTGTGGCATAATATCAGACTCCGATAACAGGGTTTTACAGCATTTCGCGTTCTACGCGCGAAACGTCTCAAAAAGTCTGAAATGCAGAAGTAGTTTCCGAATATCTTAACAATTTCTTATCTACATTCCGTTAGAAAAATGCGTATTGAAAATATTTTGTTTGAGATTTTGAATATATTTAACCCTTGACAATAAATCACAATAATAACTGTTATTTAACATAATGTGTTTCCTATTATGCAATATTTCTTTCCTTTCTCAGCCATTAAGGCATTTATATTAACTCACATTCAGTGATACAATGCTGTTTGTGTATTGCAAACAAAGTAATTAAAACTTAAAATTTTCAGTAATCTACATTCTTAACTATAAGTACTAATTATGCATTGCAATTTATTGATTTATTATAACACACATAGAAGAGAATTTCAAGAATATAAGACAAGACATCAAATTGTCATTAACCGTGGAACATTTTTATCTCATTTAAGAAGTCCGCTCTAAGTAAAAAGGAAATTTTAAAGATTAATTAATAACAATTATTATTCTGTACATGCATTTACAAGTATACATGAATGTATGTATGTATATTGAATTAAAATAAAGTTTCTATTTATATAATTAGTATTTAACTTTACTAAAAATCCTCATTTCAAATTTAATTAAATAGTATGATAGCATAAATAGTTTAGTCTCTCGCGCATTTGCCTCGTCCGAAAAGTCTCCCTTGACACAGGATCTCGCCTCCCCTTGGGATACGCGGGGGGAGCAGGTCAGGAGCGAGCGCATGGCTTCTGTGACAAAGAGCTCGGGCCGCCACCACCCAGCGACGACCGCACCGCCTCCGCCGCCCGCACTCGCCAGAGAAAGAAAGGCGCGCAGCCAGCGCCGCGGCGGCGGCGACGACAACTACGTTATTATTAAACTCGGCCGCGAGACAATTGAGTTTCGCTGCGCAGTATATGAATTTCAGAACGATATATGCATATTGATTTTTATAGCAGGGAAGCAGCGGCGGCGGCGGCGGCGGCAGCGCCAACGGACGCCTCCGAGCCACGCAGCGTCGCCGCCCGCCACGCACCACCCGCCCCGCCCGCGCCCACGTCTAAATGGGCCCCAATTCCGGTATTGTTCCGCACGATAACAGAGAGTCACAATAAAAATGGTAATATTCGCGGGCTTTGTGCGGAGAGCGGTCCCAATTAGGTTTGGGGCCGGCGAGCGGCGCGCTTCCCCGCCCCGGGCTCCTCGCCTCCGCCGACGGCGCCGCGCCGAGCCGCGCCGCGCCGCTCGCCGTCTCCGCCCACCCTCGCCCTCCCCGCCCCGCCCCTCCGCGCGACCGTGTTTGCTAATTCTTGCTATTACGGCGCCGCCCACCTGCACGCGGCGCGCCCTGAGCTCGTCCTTCTGTGCGCCGTCCGTCCATCCGCCCGTCCGTCCGGCCGTCGCTCCGCGCGCCGCCCCTCGGCCCCCTGTCTCCGCGGCGTGGGGCGGCGCGGCGCGGCGCGTGCATGGGGCACAATGACGTATCTTTCCGAGCGCCGCGTAATCATGGGGAGGCCGAGGCAGAAAGGGATGGGACGAGATGGAAGCATCATGAAGATGGGGCGGGGCAGGGTTGGCAAGGAGCGGGGAAAGCAGGGGAGGAAGGAGCAGGGAAGGGGTTGGGCGGGGCTTGGGTGACGCGAGAGCGGGGTGAGGAGAGCGGGGAAAAGCACAGGGGGAGAGGAGGGACGAGGTAGATGTTTCGGGGGGTGTGGCTGAGCTGGGAAGGAACGGCAGGGGAGGAAGAAGCACGGAAGGGTCTGTGACGAGCGGGGCGAGGTGAGGTAGGGTGGAGCTGATCGGCGCGACGTGGGTGGGGCGAGGAGGGAGCGGGACTTGTCCTTGGAAGCGGATTAAAGCCATCGTCAGGGGCACAGCCGCCATCGAACTCGATCGAACGAAATAAAGTCCCCCTTCCCCCTTGGCGCTTCTTTGATCCCACGGTTGCTAATAAGCGCCTGTCTACCGGGATTCGGCATTCAAAGAGTGTGAGGATTCACCTTCATGTAAGGCAGATGCCATGAGCGGGCATCCAAAGGCACGAAATAACGGTTATCTTAATTAGAGAATACGACAAACATGAAATTTAATATCGAGCGTTGATGCTACTTTCGCCACTTTGAACATTTTTTTCTCCTTTCAATGAAATCATAATAAATGTCATCACGTGTTCTAATTTAATTACAAGAAAAGAATTCTGATCCCTGTTCCTTTGAGATACTTTTTTCAAAAATATCGACATTACAAAGGTCAGTTGTGCACAGACGCGCTTTGTCTGACCAAACACTGTAAGTTACAAAATATTCGAAAATTCCATGCAAGAATAACGAAGTTATCTGCAGTGAATGGAAAGGCATTGCAGACTAAAAGATACTACATGCTGAGAAGCATCGTCACTCAACATGCAATGAAAAATAAAAATTACGTTTCAACATTTTGAACCCGAAGGTTTTTGAATAGTATGTCTCCAAACTTTGTTACAAATCATGAAAGTAATAATGACGCACAAGCTCAAACTTATTTAAATTATGAGTATGAATTGTATTTTGTTATTGATGAAAGTCATTAGGTAAACGATGAAATTTTCCTTCTGTAACATTTTGAATAAGAATCGAAATTTTATATTCAATGTTTGAGTGTCTTTGAATTGTTGCAGTTGTCGAAAAAGGATGTAGACTTAGATGCAAACGTTACCTTTCAAACAATGACTCCTGACGTACCCTCTCATTTGCAAACCATTTATTCCTAAACCAGATAGGTAATAAAATGAGGACGAAACGCCGCTACTGCTCGTTCGTGTCTCATGTTTGTAGTACTTCTCCACTGATTATGAAGCCATATACTTATCAAAGCAGAAAGCATAAACGATGGGAGAAGGTTCTCTAATTTCGAAATGCATGTCCAGTGCTTTTCAATTATCAACTTACAGAAGAGTAAATGGAACCGATTATTCTTTGAGTCCATTATCGCGCTGCCACACGGCGTTAATATCATTGCGATACTAAATGATAGTGATAACACTAAGTACAATGATTGGCAGAACACATATTGAATACGTGACCTGACAAAATGCGTCCCGAAGAGTAATAAATTATCTGCTTAGTTACCATCATCCCGACAGCTCAGTACGAGAACATCCGATTAATTACAGTCGCTTTTGAAGAAACTACCATTTGGAACTTCCTATGCCTTTAAGGATAAATTCCAATTTTGATTCTCGTTTCAACGTTAATTATTAGATGATTCATCATTTATTATAAGTACTCTATCCTTATCGAACGAATTACAAACCTAAAACTTTCTTTCTACAGTCCTTGTCAGTTGAAACGAGTGTGACATTTTAGAACTAAGTGTGACATCGATGAAGTTTAAAATTATGGCAAAACATTTCGTCAGAATTGAGCAACAAAATACAATTCGGCTAGGGACATAAAATATAATCAGTTTCCGTTATTCTCTTTAAATATATAGTTTCACGTCAAATTTTCCTCACGAAACGGATTCTTCTATGGAGGACAAACACATTTGGGTGAATGCTTTTTCACCCGAAAATTGTGATTTCAAAGCTTGTGTATTCGTCTACGCAATTATTTAATTGTCCGATTCCAATTTTTCCTTGACTCTCCTTCCAAGCTGAAGATAAATGAGGAGAGTCCTCCACAAGTAAACAAATTTTTAGTTCATGTCAACTCCGAAATGAGAGATGTAATCCATTCATAGATTTTATTGCTTTTCCTCATTTCAGCTTCATGAATTCTGCTTATAATGCCATGATTACAAATATTGTTAAATTATTACAAACTATTGAGCCCTGCTTTGTTAGAAATCTTCACACATTTCTAAACGCGACACCATAAATACTTTTAGTTTAGTCCTATCTAGATCTCTAAATCTGTTATTTATAAAACTTTTGTGAGAAATTTAGATGCGCTTTTCAATTTCCAGTTCATCGTACTATTAGTATATAATTTTAGTAAAGGAGTTTACTTTGTACATCATTGTTGCTGCAGCTTTAGGAAGATTGCTCATGTAAAAAGAACACAAATCACCTGTGTAATACAAGGATCACGAGTGGTTTGTTGCCAGTTTGTTAGGATACTGCCCCGGCATTTGCCTGATGTTGATCGAAGATACCACGGAAAATCACCGATCAGATCAGCCGGCCGCTAGAATTCTCCTTCAGACAGCGGCTGAATAACTACTGACGAAAATCCTACTACCGTCACGACTTCAACCCGAGGTCATAAGCACTGCATGAACATCAGTTGATTCCCTAAGCCAGCGAAGCCGGTAACTTACTAAAGAGACTAGGAGGAAGGAGAAAAGAATGAATTAAACGCCTGTGGTCATGCTGATAGCGACAGTGATGACGATGGAGAAATGCCGGGAAACGCGGGCGAGAGGCCTCAGTGGTCTACCGCAGCCGTCGCCCGCGCGCTCCCGTCGCTAATTTTGTATGCCTTTTGAGCCAGCGGCTTCTGCCGAACCTGCTCCTATAAAAACGTATTAGGAATTTTTAACGTCGACGCAAAGGGAACACGAGATTATGAAAATAAAAATCAAAAGAGGGGGATTATCGAACACGCGGGGCTGGCGGCGGCGCTGGGCGGCGGGCGGGCGCGGTATAAAGGAACAGACGCCGGGGCGTGGAAAGGGATGGAGGGGTGGGGCGGGGCGGGGCGGGGGCGAGGCATCGGCGGCCATTTGACGGCCGGCGACAGCTCGCGGGGGTGGGGCAGGAAAGGGTCCACGGCGGCGCCGTGCTCGGCATGCGGAAAATAGGCGCCGCCGCCCCCGCCACGCCCCGCCACCGCCCCCACTGCCACCGCCCCGGGCGCCACGCCGCTTTGCCAGCGAACGCGGGCGGGGGCAGCGGCAGCGACGGCGGCATCTGGTGGCGAGGGCGTCAATGGTGGGTCGCGGGAACGGCGAGATCGACACAAGCGGCGGAAGAGAGGAGTCGCGGGCGAAGGGGGAGGCAGAGGCCGCGGGCGTGAGGGCCGCTGCCCGGGGGCGGGGCGTGCTCACGAGATCCACGCAGGAACTGGCATGCTCACCGATCGCCTGGCCCGTTGGTCACAGGGCGGAAGTGCCCAGGAAGGCCTCGGGTCAACGTCCGAGATTTATCAGCTGCCAACGTTGCCAATGGAAACTCTACATTTAATATATATAGAATTTCGGGGGAATGTTTTGCCAAATTGGAGGAGAGATGACGGCTACGTATTTTTAACCCGTATAAATTATGTGAAACTTTGGCAGTAAGCTTGTTGAAAAGGGATTCAGCGATACGGGAATGAATTTGTGGAATAATGATTTCCTGGAATTTTGCGCTAGAATTACATGATTATTTCATGAAGGTAGCTAGAACACCAAATTAAAACGGACGTTACTGTGTTTTAAGCAATCATCAATTGAAAGGTTTGGGACAGTATCAAGATAAACTATACCAGCCAGTGCATGCCTTTTGTTATACATATATTTTATTATCTTCATTTTGGTAGATGTATCACATATTGTTACTGCCCAAGCCCTTCAGTTACATTCTTCTCATCGAAAATTTCCGTTTTAGAAACCAAGTAATAAAGGGAAACTTTATAAAAATACCTCTGAAGACGAAGTTTTTCGCATGTTTTACTCAAACATCAACCCCAAGCGACTCCTATGTTTGCTTCCGTTTTCTCACTCCCCGAACCAATGGTTTTTTTAATTCATAAACGTAATAGCGTAGATTCAACGATTAGGAGAATTAGCATTCATTGCAATTTAGAGTGAAGGACTTGTCATAAGTGCGTGAACCTACAAAAAATTGTTTTAATTTGAATGTTTGGAACGAGAAAAAATAAAAATTGCTACGTAATTCAAAGGGGAGAAGTGTAATGTTCGCACGTTTTCATGATCTGCGGAATACCTACCCACCCTATTACTATACACAGTTCAATGATGAATAAAAGTAACAGAATATAGATGTTAACAACTTTTGAAAACTAAAAAAATGTACGCTCCCGAATAATAGAAAACTTATTTACATCGGTAAACTGAAAGCTACGTAAAAATCTACAGGTTTGATTTGATAATATTGCTAACGAAGTAGCTCACACAACGGATCTACTTCTACCATGACTAATAAAGGGAAAGCTCAACAAATTGTGCGCATAGTGAAGTTACATTTGTGTCTAGAAGCGAAATTAGTGGCCATCTCAGCCTTTGCTAAATGGATCAAGGGCATTTGATCATGGATTAACGTTAAGAATAGAATGAACATATAGTCGATTTGATGATAAGCTATCGAAAGCTGGTAGTCTGATGATTAATAATATCTTTCGAAAAGACGCCATTAGCCACATTTGAATGCACAAATCCTACAACGCTTCGTCAATATTCATAGGCGTTTGGCACGTAATATATGAGGGGTGCATCAGATGAAGGGGTTCAAATGCTCCATGAACAGTATATTTAAGCCACAATTTTTTATTGATTTATTGAAATGCAGGTTAAAGGAGTTGATTAAAGAAAGAGTTCTGTCGGAGCTATTCACTAATTCAATAATAAGCATTGACAAAACTCTTAAAAAACTTTTTAATACGAAAACGTACAGTCCTGTTTGTATTGACATAACAAACTGAATATCCCAACATATACCGCATACTTCCAATTTAAAATGCTGATTGAATCCAAGACTGCCCTGCGACGGTCAATGGCTGCAACTTTTGCTGCTAACTCTTCTAGTTTGGACAAGCCCAGATTTCATGTGTGTCGTAGAGAATAATATTATTCAATGGTTTCTGTGTCGTGTTGTTTTTAAAAAGGTTTTCAGTCTTCGAAGGGACCTAAAGTTCTACTCGTATTGCCTTGATTGATTGATTGATTGGTGATTTCGGGCGCGTCAACGGCTGTCATTAGTCCAAAAGTGTAGTGCATCTGTTTTCATTGAGAGCGGTGATCTTCCCACGCTAGATGGTAAGATCGGCATCGTCCTACCGTCGGCAAACGGGGTTTTCCACAACCAGGTATCTTCCACCAACGGGACACCACCCCAGCCGGGACAATATCGAAGCGCCCGACCAGTCTTCCGAGAAGTGAGATAGTGTATGGATGTAAGGGGTGAGGATAGGGCAAGGAAGAGGAAGGAAAAAATATCGCGCAGTCAGTGGCCCATTTGTTAGGGTACTGCTCCGGCATTCGCCTGGTGTTGATCGAAGAAACCACGGAAAACTATCGATCAGAGCAGCCAGCCGTTAGAATTCTCCTCCAGTTAGTAATTGAATTCTACTTAGTTACAAGAATCTACCTTTTGTCGAAAATCCTACCGTCGTCGATACTTGAAACTAAGACTTCAGGGTCAGAGGCACTTCACTGATATCAGTCGATGTACCATTTTCTCAAAAATGGCTCCATACTATTTGATTAAATTTTTTCCTTAAATATCATGAAGAACCACTTCAATCATGGCGCGGATTTTTTTCGTTAAAATCCCAGAACATTGAGTAAGTTTACATTTTTTCGGCGTCTTCCTACAACTACAATATTAAAATAGATCTTTTTTTTAAAGATATCTATTATTCAAAGACAGACCTTGAAGTAAGTTCATGTACAATTTTTCGAAAATAGAAATAGTTTTTGCGTAATTTTGCGTGAATATAAGGGATATTTTTACACAATTATTTTCTCAGAAAAAATATTTTTTCTTTAATTTTTTCTCATTTGTCTCAAAGAAGGCTAAGAAATAGGTCTGGTCCCATTTTTGGCGAACTTTATATATGTTTCAAAAGTGAAAAAATTAATATTGGAAAAGTACAATATTGATCTTAGTTTTCTTTCTAAATACAATTTTTTGAAGAAATCAGATCTTTAATAAAGATTATGTTCTATCTTTTGAAGAAGCTAGTAATTTTCCCGTAATTTCTGCTAAAAACTAATGATATTTATTTAAAAATTTTCAAAAACTGTTAAAACATTTTTCCTTTAACTTTTTTTCCTAGGACTGAGAGGCTGCTCATTAAAGTTTCTGAATTTTCTAAATCTGCAAAAGATAGATATAACGCACGAAAAGACAGTGTTGAGGCATCATTAGCTTATTTTTGCAGGAATAGAGTGAATTTCACCCTATAATATAATAGGGGTCTGATTTTCATTAAAATATTAGGAATTTCGAAAATTGTAAAAGTTTAATTTTTCGAACCAGTCATGGACCTTGGATATTAAAGCTAAAAATTTATGTTTTAATGCAATTTATTTCTCAGTTTTAAATATGTAACTCATTTCACGTTCAGTGTATGTGTAGGTTTTGTAATTTTTATTTACATAGTGTTAAAGTTGTTTGATGGTTATTTTTTTCGAGAGAGTTATACCTTCAATATTGACTTTAAAATTCCTTCCATAATTCTTCTATTCCTGCAAGAAAGATTATTGATTTTCATGTTTAGATATCATATTTTCAAAATATTTGACGATCTTTTTTTAAATATTAGTAGTTTTCGCGTAATTTTGAGTTACATCGTTAGAGTTTTACAAGTGTGTAACATGTTACGAATTAGGGTAGAAGGTGTGATATAATATTAATAAGTATCCGTTACCAATTATATCAGAGTATGTGCTGTTGTAGCACTACTGGTTTATTTATCGTATCGTATTTATGGTATATTTATCGTTATTGTTTGCTTGCGGGGAGGTCACCCCAGTCACTAGTTCAACAGAAAGGTTACTAGGGTCAGCTACTAGGAAGCACATTTTAAACAGTGAAATGAATGCAACAATAATGAATGGCAGGCGATGATGGTGATTGATGATGGTGAAGTGATGAAGGAGATATGGTGAAAAACAGATCACAGGCTTCGGGAGATCTGAAAAAAAAATCAGCAAATACGTTTTACCCACCAAAAATACCACATGGAGCGATTTAACACAGGATTTGAATTCCAGTAACCACAGATGCACCGAGCGAAGTGCCTCAGGGTGTAGCGCGTTGGCTTCGCGTTCGGGAGGCCCGGGCTCAATCTCCGTACCAGCCATTCGATGAGGGGTTTTCGTGGTTCGACTGCGAAACCGGTGTCGCTAACCGAATTCGTTAACTACGTGAATTCAAGAAGGTTAAGAGAATTCGAGACATCGCGGGTACCTGGTTGGGTGACCGACTACGAACCTCTGGCTCTAACGGTGTCAAGGTCAATTGCTCTTTACGGGTTATATAATGGCTAATTACTAGACATCGGATGTTTAGGCACTAATAAATCGTCATTTAGACGCCTAAAAAGGCACTGAAAAAGTCAAGAATAAGGAGAAAAAAGATACTGTCATAAGTTACATACACAATAAAATGGAAAATTGTAATTTTTGTATATATTATTTTGTAAACTTAAATGCACAAAACCAGTTCGTATATTTTAATATAAAACTAGATTTACATATTTACAACTCTTCTACATTTTATTCTTAATAGTTTCTATTAACCAGTAATATTTACATATTACCAGTAACATTTTAAGGATCACAAATTCAAATTTGTGACGACTAGGAGACAAAATCAGTTTGAATGCGGAGAAGGATATCTGAACGATGTGACTGGCAAATATTTTAGCAGTCCAACACTAGCAATACTGAAATCTTCTGGGAATTTATATTTATTTCCACTTAAAATTTCGGTTCCCTCGGTGTATTGTCAATCATCCCTGTTCTCAGATCATGGCTAGTATTTGTGAAATAGGGAAATGGAGAAAAATCAGTTGGTATACTTTGAGGAATCCTCACGTAATTTTAAATTTCAAGACGTGAATGGAAGGTGTCGTAATGAATGGTCACGTTGGACCATCGCCGATTTTCCGATATCTTAGCATTGTATATAAATATAATAAATAAAAGGCAAAATAAATAAAATCCTAAAAAATATTTATGCAAAAAATAGACATTTATGCTAAAATAAGCAAAAATAGGCATTATAAAATTTCGTCATATGTCTTCATTTGTCATGATTCGTGGACATATATTATCAGCCTTTAAATAAGTTCTCTAGAAAAAAATAGGCATTTCCCTAAACATCCGATGTCTACTAATTCCAAATACAAAACACCAGAGGTGCCAGGAAGGCGGTCTGACGACGGGTCCCCAGCGAACAGGCTCTTGTCTTCCACGTTAGCTGGCTTGCGAATGAGCTCGTGTCTCGGCTGCGCACGAATTTCGCCAGCCACCTCGATGGCGATTCCGACGGCGAGGGCGCCGGGCAGGCGCGGGAGGGGGCGGGGGCGGCGCCCTCGACCGCAGGGGAAAAAATTCCCCGCAGCGCCGTCCGCGCGCTTATTTGGATTAAAATCATCAATATGACGCGGCTCGGCGGCCGCGGGGGCACGGTATGCGGGGAGAGCCGACGGGCGGCGGGGAGGGACGGGAGTGGCGAGGGAGCGAGGATAGCAGCACAGCGGAGCGCAGAGGAGAGGAGGGGAGGGGAGGGCGAGAGGGTGACCGCTGTGGGGATGAGGGTTGCGTGGGCTGTGTGGGTGTCGTGAGGAAGGTGGATGGCGAGGGTGATGAGGGCGACAGGGGCACAGCTAACTGGGTGAGATGCGAAAAGCGACCGCAAAATCGTTACAATGCTCCAGTTTGTACACTCTGCCTGTTGCTGTGCCTGGCTTTCTTCAATCTCGTATGATCATTTGAATTTTCTAAAAAATAAAAAAATAAAAAAATAAGCAATGTTGAAACGAATTGTGGAATTTTAGTGGCTAGAAAAAAAGTTCTTCTATACGAATCCACTGACTCACAAACAACATTCATTTCAAAATGTCTCAAAAATTGTCACTGAAACTGATTTATCTTTCGAAAAATAATTGAAAAAGTGGATGAAATTTTACTAGTAATATGCCATACAGAATAAAACTATCTGCAAAAATAAAAGAAAATATAACAGTTATAGCTATCTTCTGCCTGGTTTTCTTGAGTGAAAATGAATTTTAATTTGTAATAAATCTGGAGGAAACTAGTCATTACTTTATATCCCTAGCACATATACATTATTGGTTGTTTATTTTTTATTAATGAATGCACGTTTTTCACACTACTATGTTAATAGATGGCCGAAAAGTGCCACTAATTCCCATTGCTATGTATAAGCGCAAAACTCCACAATTAATCACAAATTTTATATAATCAAATTCTACAATTTCCAAAGAATTAAAATCTCTTTTCTCTGTTACAGCACTTTCAAGTAACAAAATCTATTCTATTATAAAATTCGTAAATTCAAGTTAATTTTTTTGTTGTTGATAACATAATACGTAATACGACCACTGTATATACCTGAATCAAGTCGTATGATAATTACATATGCATGACTTATCTATCTAAATGAACAATTCCAGAAATCAGAATATCTGTCTGAACATTGAATTAATGCTCTTCGTATCGTATTGAATATGCAACAGAAAAAGGTACTGGTATGTTTAACATGATATTCATGCGTTATTTTGTATTATTAGGTACAGAAAAATATTCTTCATAAGCTTTTCACATCCTTGCAATTCATGAGCGCAGTACCATACGATTAAGAATATATTAAATAAACCGTTAATAAAAAGTTATCGTAAAATAGGCGGAAATCGGAAAAAGCGGAGAATTTGTTCGAGTAAATATGACAAAATGAATTACAAAACCTCAAGGATACTTCATGTATTGTGTTTTCAACTCGTGGTGAAGTATTATTTTAACAATTAATATCAAATATAATTCGCATTTCAAACTCGAATATTATTAAATCATTACATTATGACTTAATTTTTTACCTGTAGTTCCTACAAATGTTACGTATCACTATTAAAACATTCATGACACCCCACTGACAAGAGAAATGAAGGTAATTGAAGAACCAGTAACAATAATTTTGAAAAGCTGGCGCTCCTCCATGTTACACGCATAGCGACCTATACCTGATTTTGACCCCGTTCGTTTCATTTTTATGTTCCAGTAATTATATTTTAACTTGGCGCTGTACAGTAAATAATAACCGATGACAACATCAGAGATACAGATTTTATTGTAAACGTGTCATATACTACATGTTATGGCTACTTTTTATTTTAGCAAATTAAACACGTTCTGAATGATGAACATTGTGCAGCATTTATTTGTCGTTACACGGGGTCGCCGCTCGGGCTGGGTGGGCGGTCTCCGGGGACGCCGCGAGAGCGAAACAGCCGAGCGGCGTGGGCGGGGCCTCTTCGACTGCGTCCGTTCGGAATAGTAGACTATATTTCTGACTGTTTCTGAAACAGCTGAGCCTCTCCCAAGACAACAAAGCTCTGCGACAAGTGCTCTTCCGTCAGCCATATAGGCTCAAGAGCCGGCAATGAATATCTCTTAAGTGTCAGTTCAATGCGTGTAGTTAAAGATTAGGAGTAGTTTTCACGAATGATTTGCATTGCTCCAATACTGGAACTAAAATAATGTAAGATGATATGATATATAAAGTCGAAAGGCAAGTGACAAAATGTATGCATTTGAATTAATTCATCAAAAGGGAGCAAACGGACAGGCCGACTTTCAAACAGCCGACTTTCAAAGAGATCGTGTTGTGTACTTCCATCATGCTTTTAAATATACTCCAAAAGACTATGCTAAACTTAAGCGAATGACGGGCGAAAGGAAGGTATCCGAACGAAGGGCGCGGAGGAAAGAAGCGCACGCGTGGGTAAGGCTGTCCACTGAGGCAGTTGGGCTGCAGTCCTCCTGCCCCTTCATTGATCGCAGCCGCCTGCGCCGCCGCCGCCGTGGGCCGGAAGTAACAGGTTGCCACGGCCGCGCGCGGGTGCCGAACTGGCGCCGACTGATTCAATGGGAGCGTTGGGGCAGGGTGCGCGGCAGCGCAGCAGTGGAGGGATCGCCAGGGGCAGCAAGAGAGGGGTCGTCAACGGCTAGGGCGGAGTCGGGTGCAGGGGGCAGCGTCAGGAGACGGGGGCGGCAGGGTGACGAGGCGACGGGATGGCGGGGGTGGCAGGGCGGTAGGGCGGAGGGGTGGCGGTGACGGGCGAGCCGCGGGGCGGGGCCGGCGGGGAGTAACGGCGGCTGGGCGGCGGGGGTGACGGGGGCGACGGGGGCGACGGGGGCGACGGGGGCGGCGGAGGCGGCGGGGCGGCGGGGAGGCAATTTTCACTGGAACAAGTTTAGTATATATTACTACATGGTTTAGTCAACGCAATGATTCGATTAGTAATTTCTAGTAAACGCAGTTCGTCATGAGTTGTGATTTCTTTACAAAATGTGTGCATTAGTATATTTAAGTAAACAGAATTTCGTAAACTCGACTAAGCACTTTATTCTTCCAAAGTAAACTGTGCCGTATAGTTCAATCTAATACCTGATTAGTTCAATGGACTAAAAATTCCCCTCCTTGTGTTTGAATGTCTTCTCAAACGGAGAACAATTATTTCGTCAGCTCACAAACCGCGCTGCACACGAATCACAAACCGCATTACACATCCTGCCTCCTATATACATCCTCTAATTATACATTCAAAAACTTACGTAAATTTATCGTTATTTCAGAAAGTTTCTTACAATGTGTTTCCCAATGAAAGGGTTCGTCTTCGAGAAAACTATTTCTCTGCTACTTCTGGAATCGCAATTTAAAAGCGCACCATGATACGTGGATGAGACGAGAGGCGGGGTTGGTTGCGGCTTATCTCATTGACAGATACTCCAACACGCAACAATCAAAATGAAACTGCAAAATTACCGCTACGCAACTGTCGCTTCAAAAGACAGAATGGCGCTCCGACAAGGGCCTACTAGTTCGTGAAATGATGTAACGGAGAAAATACACAATGACAAAGCCTTAGAATTATTTTAGTGGTTTAATATTTAAAATATATTTAGGTCGCCCTCGCCTCGCTTATAATTATGTATCATATCATCTATATTGCTCACTACCCTTGTCTAGGGAAAGATTCCCTTCAACGCCTCCCCAACTACCCCTCGTGCCTTCCTCCATGGATTTCCCCCTCACTTAAACGGGGCAAAGTGGCAGTTTGAACGACTTCCTTAAGTTGTTACCGTTTTTCCGTAACGATTAATCGAACAAATAGTTTCATCCGTAACGATTAATCGATCAAACAGTTATCTGTGCTTTCTTGAAAGGTGTATGAATCGCCTTTTTACGGAACAAGTGAATCATATTCATCAACTTTTCCACCTAAACAATATAATATACTAGCAGAACCCGGCAGACGTCCTACCCTCTCTCTCTC
This sequence comes from Teleogryllus occipitalis, assembly GCA_011170035.1. Lineage (NCBI taxonomy): Eukaryota > Metazoa > Arthropoda > Insecta > Orthoptera > Gryllidae > Teleogryllus > Teleogryllus occipitalis. Next base: position 17,165 of record BLKR01000996.1, read on the forward strand.
TTTTTCCCTTCTTCTCTCTCCCTCTTTCTTTTCACTTTAACTTTTCCTTCTCTTTTTCCTGCTTTTTCCCCCTCTCTCGTGCCCCTTTCCCTCTTTCCCCTCTCATTTCCCATTTCTCTCTTTTCCCCTCTCTTTTTTATCTCACTTTTTCATACCTCTTTTTCTCTCTTTTTGCTTCTGTCTTTTCTTCCTATATTTTCTCTCTGTCTCTCTTTCCCCTCCTCCTTCTTTGCATATCGCTCCTTCCTTCCCTCTGTTTCACTTTCTTTTTCTCCCTCTCCCCGTTTTACCTCTGACTTCCCCGTCTCTCTCTTCCTTTCTCTTTCTCTCTCTCTCTCTCTTCCTTTCCTTCTCTCTCTCTTTCCTTTTCTCTTTCCTGCTCTCTTTCATTCTCTCTCTATTTCCTTTCCTCACTTTCCGCCTCATTCCCTTCATTTTCCCCCTAACAGTTTCCTTTTTTTCCATTTCTCTCTCTTTCTCTTTCCCCTTCTCTCTCTTTTTCTGTCTCTCTTTTTCACCTTTCTCACTTTTCCCCTCTTTCTTTTTCCCTTCTCTATTTTCTTCTCTCTTTTCTCCTCTCTTAATAATTTGTTAATATATTGAAGATCTCGCACAGTCTTCTGTCTCATTCAGTCACTTCTCATTATGACCTTCAAAAAAATGTCTTTTATACAAACTTTGTCCTGACAATAACGAACGCAAAAAAGAAGAATTATCCAATTTGGTGCAGTCGTTCGAAAGTTATGCGCTTACATACATTACATACATTTTTATTTATATAGAAGATGAAGTGGACGAGAATTATTACGAATATAATTTAAGATTTACATTCTCAGAGTTAAGTAATACAAGTATTATTTGCTGTTAATAGAGAATACATGGTCAAAAATTTCCGGACATTTAAAAAAATATGGATCCTGAAGTTTGTGTTAGTAATATTGCTTCTTTTAGAAAAATTCCCCAAAAGATAACTAAATAGTATATTTTCATTAAAAAGAAAAACTACACTTATAACAGCTAATCTTTGAGAAATCCAGTCGAAAACAGTTGAAAAATGATGTATGTGAAATTAATATTAGAATTGAATTAGTCATCTAATTTTACAGACTTCAAGAAACAAATTTTTAAAGAAATTTTTTAGTCAAGTTCAAAATGATTCTCGCGCTTATCACTAAGCTATTTAAACCTTTAAAAATGAGTAAACATTTCAAATTTTCAACTTTCCGTAACAATTTCTGATTCAGAATGAGGGTATCCTCATAAAATAGCGTGCATTTTTCGCTTTTCAGAAACGGTAAAATCGTATACTTAACCTTTCCATCAAGCGTACGAACAATATTATTATTGCCAACCCGGTGACCGAGATCGCTAAGGTAGTAGTGTCGTAGCGATCTTGGACCGAAGGGTCGCGGGTTCGAGTCCCGTCTCGGGCATGGTTGTATTTGTGTTCGTGCTTTCACCACATATCATCACCATATCGTTTCATCTTCACAGTTATTCACACCACAACGTTATCCCCAATAGTGGTCTCTAATGACCCAGGTATTGAGGCGACATTAAATTTAAAAAATATATTATTATTGATCGGAGCATAGATCGTGATTGAACTTCGAAGAACCTTCCCTGGCGGCCAGATCTCTTGCGCCTCTTGTTCCGCGGAGTGGATTCACGACGCGGAGGCAGTGAGGGAGAGGGCACGGGAGGCCGAGCGGCATACGCACGGCAGCAGAAGTGGAATTTGCCCGGGAGGGGGAGGGGGCGGGCGAGGTTCGGCTGGAGGTGAGAGGCGGAGCTGGCGCGCGCAGCGGCCACGCGGCGCAGCATGACCAAGGGGCGGAAGGAAGGGGCGAGCGAACGCCTGGACGGCCAATCAAGTTAATGCTCCTACACAGCCTCTCGCGACCGAGCACTTGATCCATGCTGCATTCTGCAATCATCACGGTCAAAGAAACGGCTTCGCGTCTTATTTCTCTAAGTACTTGGACCACTATATTCCATCACAAACTCCGCCAGTACAGGTTCATTGAGAAGTAAACGCGAATAAAAATAAAACATGCTACTTTATTAAACCTTTAGTGAGAGTAACATATGAAAAAAGTTTCAAGATTCTGCAATGATGATCAAGCACGACAAGAGCTTCAGGAATCAAAGGATACATAGAAAAGTGATATCTAAAAAGGAACTGAGATAGAACTCAGCGTAGTCACACATTTGGCTTCGGGCCAGCTTTCTGTGGAAGACGCTGCAATTGTGTTAATATGCAATGAATTTTGACATGACAAAGAAATAGATTGTGGCCATAGTGCGAAAATAATGTTCATAATGTCAAAAGACTCGATAGAAAGCTTTGGTAATGTGTTTTATTAGGGAAAGGTAAGGAATTATAAAGATGATTGGCACAAATGGTAAGGACTTACAAAATAATTTAAAAATTCGTTCAAAATACAAATTTGTTTAACAAATGTAAGAATTTTCAATTTTTAAAAAAAATAATCGATTCTTCAAGCTATTACACTAATATTCCAATATATTTACTACTTCATGTACTTAATAAGTAGCATCATTATGCAGTTTTATAAAATATTTACGTTCTAAAACGATTATCTCAAATGTCAATTATCTCAATAGTCACATAACGAAGAGGCATTTTCGAAACCAAATTCGAACTTCCTTTTTTATTTAAAATTAACTTTAATGAATGGTGTCATTTCATTACATAGTTTTCCTTACTTATTTTGTCTACAAAGGTGCAAGCCAAACACCAGAACTATTCCATATCACGCCAAGATCATTCTCCTACCATAATGCATAATGCCCCCGCAGAGCGCTCGTCCTGGCAGGCGCCTTCCGCTGCGCTGCTTCGCGCCGCCCCCCCCCCCCCTCCCCCGCGCGGCGCGTTGCATCTGCAGGCGCTCGCGCGGGCGGACGCGCGGCGTAAGTAGCCGTGCACATTTCGAAAATCGCAGCGGGGCGGAGGCGGTAAGGCGATTACGGGGCTGTCTTGCGCGGCGAGGGGTGGAGTGGAACGGAGCGGGGCGGGACGGGAGCGGAGGCGGCGGGGCGCGCTTGACGCGATCAGCGGCGCGCGCGGAGCCGCCGCCGCCGCCGCCGCCGCCGCCGCCGCCGCCGCCGCCGCCGCCGCCGCCGCCGCCGCCGCCGCCGCCGCCGCCGCCGCCGCCGCCGCGCGCCGGGCTGAGCGCCCGTGCGCACGCCACTCCCCGCCCCGCCCCGCGCCGCGCCGCGCCACGCACCCGCGCACACGCACAATGCACGCGCGCCGCGCGCCGCGCACCGCGCCGATTAGCAGCGGGATTAGCGAGCGCCCGCGCCCGGCCACGTCGCACTCCGCGCCCTGCACAGCTTCCGCTCACCTCATTCAGGCGCCCGCGGCCGCGCTGCGCCACGCCCCCTTCCCCGCGGCACGCCATCCTTGTTCCCAGCGCACGCCGCCCGCTGTGAGCACCGTCCTTTCGCTTGCGTCTTCAGCCGCGTCTGTGGCGCGTGCTTGCTTCCTCTTTTGCTCGCACCGCTCGAGTTGGCTCACGGCAACAGCGCTTGCACCTGCAACGACTTTGACCGGAAAATCCTAGGGTTTGAATCCCTTCTGTGGTTAATATATATGTAGATAGCTAGGTCGAATTCAGCTCTGAAGGACACGTTTGGCAGCCAGCTGCTGTGATCGGTAGTTTTCCGAAGTTTCAGATCAATACCTCGCGAATTCTATACCTGTACGCTAATAAACGGACCACGGTCCGCTCGCGATCTCTCCCTCCTTATCCTTGGGCTATCCTCTGTCCCTTACACACACATACACATGTATTCACTACACTACCACATATATCGGGAGAACAGTGGGGAGCTTAAATCCCGGCTGACGTGGTGCCTTACTGTGGGAGATTCCCGCTAGAGAAAATCCCCGCTACTACACGTGTAGGTCGGCGCCAGATCTCATTTTCTAGTGAAGGAAGAACAACAGTTCCACCCGTGGAATTCCATGCGTTACACTTGCAAGAGCGTACACTTCCGACACCTTGACGCTCTCAGATGCATACAATTTTCAATCAATAAATCCTTTCTTGCGTGTCTCCATCTCCATCTCGGCTGCCACCCCCTTTCATACATTCGTCAATATTCTTTCTTCGACCGCATCACTCGCTGAGAGGAGCAGCTCTTTCGATTTACAGAACATCTGACTCTCCAAAGTTCCCTGCAATTTCTCGAAGTTTTCTTCTTTCTTCTCGGGTTCGTATCGCACTTCTGCCATCTTTCTGATCTTCCTTTTCACCCATGTTCCTCCTTTCTCATTGAGCTTGAATCTTCTTTCGTTTGCCTACATTCCTTTAGCGCCCTCCACCACGAAATAATTTCCTTCGATCTTGTCTCTCGTTCCTAAACTCCTTTTCAAAATTTCCACTGTTCGTTCGGTATTTTTACTCGCAGATTTTCTTTCATGTTTTCACTTGCTCCAAATGATCTCTACATCATTTGACAGTTTTTTTTTTTTGCACCAGCTAAACTTCTGTTTATGCTTTAGAGTAATCTACGATATTCAATAGTTTCAAATCTAAGAAAATTTACTTTTTCATACATTAAATTTGCCAATTGTTACTTTATTATAGGTTCAACTGCAGTGTGCTTATATCTCGTTAGTCAAATTGCGCTTAACTAATTGTGTATAATTCTTAAAAGAATATTAAAAGTCCCACAAATAATTTTATTATCTGAGAAATGTGTAGAAAACTATTTTTTAAGACTTTTAAGGGAATATTCAAATATAAAATAAGTAGAATATATGCCATGAAAATTAACTACGTTAAATAAGGCCCAGCGACCTGCTTAACCAATAACGATCGTGAGAAACGAGCGATGGGCACCTTACAGATAAGATCGCAACCAAGCATCAAAGATTCTGTAGGAACTAAGTAACACCTCTCCAAACGCTGAAAATGTGCTAGTTTACGTGCATGAGTGTTCAGTAGATTGTTTACCCCTCGCCATTCAGCAACCCCTACCACTAGTGTTTTCTCGGCTTTCTGCCCTTCGCCTGGCGAGCGTCGACTGTTCGCGTGCCCTTCTGCCCTTTGCTGCGCACGCGTTAACTCTGACATCCGTATTGTCCTACACTGCCCAGCCTGCCCGGCCTCGCACCTCCCCTTCACCGCTCCACCCATCATTCCAACCTGAGCTCTCCCGGCGTCGCTCCGTCCGTACTCAACGTGCCCCAATTCCCCCAGTCCCATCCCGTTCCTCACCTCGCCTCGTGTTGTCTCTCCCCGTCCTTCATCTCCGTTCCCACGCGATCCTCTCCTCCTGCCATCTCCGTGCATCCCCGCTCGCACTTGCGCCGCTCTGTGCCATCCCGTCTTTCCTCCCCACGTCATATTCATTCCCGATATTCCGCCTCGCTCTTTCTCATCGGTCTCAGAATTTCCTCTTCACCCCACCCCATCCCTCTCCGTCCTTCTCGCCCCGTCGCATTCCTCACTATCCATCCACTTCACCGTCTCTCAACCCTGCGCGTCCTCCACCTGCCTCCGTCTCACCGATTAAGATCATCTCTCCGCATGTCCGAAGCACATCGCGCTCTGTAATCGCTCGCGCCGCCAGCGATCTACGAGGCCCTCCGTAGGGGTGGTGGTCCGACGCTCGCCCAGCACCGGAGGGAGAGCACTGAACCACTTCATTCACTACACTCAATCTCTGAAACTTGCTTTCCAATAGCCGCCTTATTCATATATTGGATTGTGTCGAAATAAACACATTGTTTGTCCAAAATTCATGACATGGTAAGCAATTTCAACGCAATGCACCCGCCAAATCTAAGGTGCGCAGAGGCAAAAAATGCACATTTTCACTAATATTTGCAAATATTTGAGAGAATGTTATAAGACAAAATATTTAGAGAACATTTTTAATAAACGCAATCGTTTACTTTTCGTTTCTATCTAAGCAATATTTTTTTGTATTGTTTCAATAAAAACACCTAAATTTTCAGTATTTTTTTTTAGTTTTCAAGTCCCAAATATGTTAGTCGAAATCAGACTTATCGAATATTATATATAATTGAACTCTTTTCTAATATTGGGAATATCCGTAGAAAATTCCAGTAATTTTTCATAAAAATTGGTACAAAAGTTTTTGAAAACTTATTTTTAGTTCCCATAGTATCAAAACCTTATTGAATTGTGAAAATCCCCAATGTAACCACCGCATAAAGCATCATCAAAATCTCCATTTAAGCTTTTATTGAAGCTTCTGTGTTAGGAAGAGAGATACATCTATAATGTGATGTCATGTGACGTGCTATATCATCTGAGTTTAAAATAGATGACGATATTAATTAAATTTTAATTAATTTAGAATATAAATATTAATTAAATATGTTTTTTTCAAAATGAACAACGCAAGAAAATAATAACAAAGGGCGGTAGAGAATGAGAAGGCATGATAGGTAAAACAAAAGAACAAGTAGCGTAGGCGTTATCAATGCGAAGCGAATTAGAGCTTGAGCTGCGCCGACAAGACGAACAGTAGACTGTCAGGTAGATAGTATTATTGAAACTTTAATTTTATTGGCAAATATCTGAGTTATGTTTTTTTTATTAGCTGTATAATTCTCATTAGAAATTAAGAATTATATACCTTTGACCTTGTCTTATATACACCGAGACACACACACACAGAGGGAGAGAGAGAGAGAGAGAGAGAGAGAGAGAGAGAGAGAGAGAGAGAGAAATACAATATATCAAAATGGCGTTTATGTCATGGTATTCAGTGCATTTAGTATTAGCAGTACAAAAAGTTTAAAGAAAAACTTTTGCGCTATTATTGAGAAACTTGTTTTTACTGCTTATATTTCACTAAAAAATATGCAAAACTGCTAAAAGTTTCAAAAAATCCACACTTACATTAATTATAGAAGTAGTGGAAAGCAAATTTCATTTGAAGAAAAACTGCCCATCTTCATTGAATTCACCGACTGAAACAAATGTAAACTTCCAGTAAACAATATTCGCAATTCCTTCCAATAAATTAATATCTGAAATTTAATTTATCTGATGTGCGTCAAATCTGCGAGGATATGAGTCGGATCTGAAAGCAACCCTCAAAATTCTCAAGGTGTCTTACTAAAATTTGAAAAACAAATTATTTGTAAACATCAGCACCGGCTTGAATATGAGTGAACAATGTTCTGTATAGCTTCTTAATAGATTTACGATGTCATTTCCGCGGTTACCACAAACTTTAGATATTTCTTAAGCTTATTCTTAATCAATTATTTCAAGTCCACTTATTGACGATCATATCCGTAAAATATTTTTTTTTTCGTTTAACTCCTATTGTAATCAGGTGTGTCTTTTGTGATAATTTACGTACGTACAATCCACTGTAATAATTTAAAACACGTTCTACGCAAAAATCTATATCTCACACCCGACCTAATGAAATAATATATTTACATTAAATCAAGACTTTATTTTGAAGGGTTTATTAATATAAGGTATATTTATAGACAAAAGACCGTTTCACTATTATTTCTTTTCCGATTAGTGGTTTTGACAATGACAGGCTTCACCTGTCAAAGCCTATCTACAACCACTTTTATAAGTATGCTCGTATTATGCATTGCTGGCATTGGATACGAAGTAATTCATCAAAATAGACATCACCAAATATTATCAGAAATATTTTGCTCTTGATGTACAAATATCCGTGTTTATCTGTTAGCTTTGAGTTGTTTTAAGAGAAAGAACAGTCATCCAACGTTTTTCGTTAAGGTTCGCGGTCAGAAAAGTATGTGATGATCAATGCCTACTTCTTCATATAAGGGAAGAGTCAAATGCAAAAGGTTTATATAGGCACACCATTGAAATGAAAGCTAAAGATCATTTTAGAGAAATTGCTCTATCTTCTTCTTTACATTTTATATACATTTTTAAAGATCCAAACTAAAAATGGAGTGGATAGACTGGTGGTTGAATGTGTAAATGTGAAAGTATAGTTTGCCATAATTTGATATGGATGATTTGTATTTATCGTTACCAGAAATGCAAGGTACTGCTGGCATTGAAGTGAAAACATAACGCAAATGTAAAGAAAACTGAGCACACAGGGATGGAAGACCAATCCAAGCTGCTAACGGATAGTTTATTCCTGGAAAGAGCTACATTCAGTAACGCAAAGAAATCGTCATATAAAAGAAAAGGTAGAGATAAGCTGTAATATGCAAGGGATTAAACAGTAAAGAATATTAGTATAGAACTACACATTGTTCACAAATGCTCAGAGTGCGCAAAATTCGCTCAGGCTTTCTGACTTCACAGTCAGTTGAGCCCCGCCACTCAGCAAGTATGCAAAATTCACATTCAAAATGTTCGTAATGCACAATCGAAGAAATAGTGAAAAGAAGAGCAATCAGAATTTCTTGCTAGAATTTCTATTTGCACATAACGCAGTCCCTGGCAGCGGAGAGCACCTGCTATCGGATTGTAAGATTAATAAGTGGTCAACATAGCTTTTTACAAAATATAATCACAGTGCTTAATTACAACTATACAAAACTCATATTCAAAATATTCATAATGCAAAATCAAAGAAACAGTGAAAAGAAGAGCAATAAGAATTCCTTACTAGAGCATCTATCTATTCACAGCGCAGTCCTTGGCAGCGGAGAGCACCTGCTATCGGATTTTCGCGTCGCGTGGATGTGCCGTGGGCGAGCGGCGCGGCGGGGCGTGGGTGGGGGCGGCGCTCGCATTGTGAGGCCGCGAGCGTGCCACAGCGGCGGCGACGGCCACGTCAGCGCTCGCAGCGGCGGGCGAAGGGCGGGGGCGGCGACGGAACGCGGGAAATTTTAGGCCCGGACCGGCGTGGCTCGGCGGCGGCGGCGGCGGCGGCGGCGGCGGGCAGAGCGTTGTGTGATTTTGTTTGCGCGCCGTCTCCAGCGGCTGTTGACAGAACGCGCTGACGCCACGGCAGCGGCGGCGGTGGGCGCTGGGATGGCAGTGCGGAGGCGGCGGAGGGGACGGGGGTGGGGTTTGGGGCGGGGGCGGGGACGGCGCGTCCACGCGTTTGATGGCCGCCGCCGCTGCCGAAATAACGAACGCGCGCCCGCCGTCTCTCTAATTGGCCGGGCGGCTTTCTTTCCCTGCCGCCACCGCCGCCGCTGCCTCCCCGCGTTGCTGCGCTCTGTTACACGCCACCCCCTTCCCCTCACTTCCCTTCTCTATCCTCCACTCGAGTTGCATTCGACCGCCCCAACTCCTATTGTTCCCCTCATTCCGCTCTCCCCGTTTCTTCGGCCCACTTTCGCCCTACGAACGTCGTCTCGTTCACCTCGGCGACACGCCCCATACCCGTCATCATTTTTGCCTTGGCACTTGCTTCCCTTCCATCTTTTCTGATCGCCTATTCCCCCACAATTCTTCCGTTTGCGGCTTGAAATATCTTTGAGAACGGAAGCCTACCCCCCTCCCTGGGCTGCCACCGGAGCCGCTGCACCCCGCGCCCCTTCTCGCGCACGAGGCGTCCAAAGAAAGCGCACCCGTCGTTGACATCCACGTCCTCGCTAATTAAAGCATGGCCGCTTTTTGACAACGGGGGCAAGACACTTCCATTCACGCTCCACAGGCACTTATACCTCTCGTTAGTACTCCTATATGCAATTCATTATTCCCCATTTCCCCTTATTTTTTTACGTTTTATCCTCGGCGAGGAAGAATCAAAAGATCGTTGTGCGAGTACGAAAGAGATCATTTCATTCGCTAACTGGTCATCGTATTAATGCGGATTTTACTGGATTACAGAGCTCTCCATGAGATGCTTTTTTTCGCCGATTAAAGCAATCGGGTGGACATTTATTCAAATGTAAGAAGTAATCCCCCGGGATATGATTTCCCTGCAGAAGCTGCCAGTAGCACATCACTTGCACGGAAGAGAGCGGAGCAGCCGCGTCAGCCCCATCCGCTGGGCGCGGCGTGGCGTGGTTTTACTTCCCGGGGATACGAGCAGAAACAGCTTTTTTACAGCGCAGCCCAAGACATTGTTTCCGAGTGCGAAGCACTGCTCCGGCCATTGTCGGCGGGCGCGAAACGGGCAGTTATAGTCGCGATGGGCGTCGCCTCGCGGCGGGGGCGGGGGAGGTGGCGTGGGCGGGGGCGGGGCGGGCGGCGAGCGCGCGCGTTCACGCCGCCACCGCCGCGCTGCGCTGCTTCGATTTTTATCGGCGCGGCGACGGCAACGGAGGCGGCGGCGGCGGGCAGGGGTGGCTCCGGGGCGGCGGTGGTCGGGGCGGGGGCGGCGTGAGCGCGTGCGGCCGCTGCAAATTGCCTGTATTCATCCGCGGTACCCGACCGCCGCCAACCCTCCCCGCCCCGCCCCCTCCTCCCATATGCTAGCACTTGCCGTGCGGCGCACAAAAGGCCTATTTGTATCTTTATTTACGTCCCCTCTCCATTATAGCGTTATTTGCGGCATAGTTTTTTCAATAAATGGTTGAATTTTTAATATTTTTTACAAAAAAATACAAAAGGTTGCCCGCGGGGTTCGGCCGACAAAAACACGGGTCTGAAATTTGCACGCCTGTCGCTCAAGTTAATAACAACTGCTGCGCGCTCTCCTGCCCCCGCCCCCGCCGCCGACGCCCCACCCCCGCGCGCCGGTCGATGCGGCTCGCTGCACTGGCGCGGCGCCTCGGCGCGAGAGGGCGGTGCACATGCACGCGCGCTCGGCGAGAGGAGCTCGTCTACAAGACGTTGTCGTCAATAGTCCGCTTCACTTCGCCCAGAGCTGGAGTTCGCCGCCGTCTTCACGCCATTGCCCGCGAACACAGCTCCTACGCCGCAACTAGTTCTTCTGAACTGCAGAGCTGCTGTTATTTTTTTCAATACTGACACTAGTGCACAGTCTCCCTGCCAAATTAACAAGAGAACATCCGAATCATCTCAACGTTTTTTCAACAACATCGTTATGAACCTATTCTGCAGTAATTAAGTTAACAGTTTAAAATGTTAACTATCTTGACACTATGCCAACTTAGTTGTCCTCAAAAATCCTTTAAAGCTATAATAAAAATCAATCTTTGATGTCTTAGAACTTTTATAGACATTTTGAAACAATATAATCTAAAAAATAGGATTTAATAGTATTTAGTATAAACAGTGATATAAAATTGCTCGCACTGTAAAACAATGATAACAAAATGTTCGGCAAACAAAATCCCAATTAATATTTTTTCCGTAAATGATCAAATGTTCATATATTTGTTTTCCCATTCTTTAACTGCACAAGAAATAATATATTTATTTAATATGAATAAACTTGAATATAAAAATTCTGACAAAAAAACTTCATCAAATTTATTAGAAGAAATTCAGAGTATGCGAAAAGATATTTCTAAATGCCTCTCAGGTCTCGCTATGTTACGGTAACAAGATTTAAAGCAAATACGTGAGTCTTCAAAAATTAGGTTCAAATATATACAATACAAATATAATGCTCTGTATTCCTTTCATTGGTAACATTCGGAATTGTATATGCGGCGACACAATATGACGAGCGAACCGTTATCATGCCTTCAGATCGCATTGCAAAAATGTCACTGCACCATAGTTCAGAGAATAATCGGAACATGATATTACACAATGAGTGAGTGAGATAATCCATTTTTTATTTTCATTCACACCATTTTCTAGTGAATATGACTGGGGAATAATGTTCATGTCTATTAAAAACGCAAGAAGAATGTCCCTCACGTTTTCGTTCACGCATTCGTTACAGTTTAAAACAAGGCGCATTTAATATATACAAGAAGAAACATACTTCAAGAGTTGAAGTAAATAAATATGAGATCCCTTTTCTTTTCTTTGGCTTAATTTATATAAAAGAGGAAAAAGTTGTTCACATTATTTATTTTTATTCATTTCTTCACAACGTTTAGGCATTTTCTCTATATTGCCATCATCAAGTTCTGAAATTATATGACTGCACAATAAATTAAATAATTAGAATATATTATTTAAGTTAAACCATAATAAATAATCATAATCGTTAAATAATTGATCAATTTTTTCTACAAGGCTTACTATTATAATTATTAAATCATTTTCATTTGTTTTAATTTATTTAGTGATTATAATATTACGATTAGAAAAAAATCTTAATCAAAGGTTCTAACTGACAAACTCTAATAAAATGATTTGCTATTACATGCTAGGACAAGATTATATCTGCAACAAACAAAACATTGGCGGCAATCTGTGGACAAATACTTACTGGAAAAATTGCTACTACAGGAGAATTCAATAATAAGTTAATATCACTTCGACATCAATTAACTCGAAACAACAGAAACGTTAGTTGGAACGAAGTGTCCCCTGCCGCTGGCAGCTCGTAAGGCCTTGGCGGTGCTTGAAACGCACGGGTGGAGAGGTCTGGTGGCGGCCAACGAGCCCTCACGTGGTGGCTCATAAGCACTTTACATAGCTTTCCTCTCTCTCACACACACAGGCACTTACACTCATTCTTCACAAATACATATTTTCGGGTAAGAAAATTACTAGGAAGGAATGGTGTTATTAAGATTCTTCAGACGGGGAGAGGTGGCTCAGTGCATCAACTGATGTCATTGTAGTGCCCTTGAACGGGAGGTCCTAGGTTCGAATCTCGACAGTGGTAGATTTTCGACTAGCTTGTCATCTAGGTCGAATTCAGTCGCTGTCTGGAGGAGAATTCTAGCGGCCGGCTGCTCTGATCGGTAGTTTTCCGTGGTTTCTCCGATCAACACCAGCTGAATGCCGGAGCAGTACCCTACCAAAGGGACCGCGGACAGCGCGCCGACAGCAGCGACCTGTCATTCCTCTTCCTTGTGCTATCCTCACCCCTTACACACACACTTTGTACTAACATCCACTACACTACCACATATTCCGGGAGACCGGTCGGGAGCTTAGAGCTTGTCCCGGCTAGGGCGGTGCCCCACTGGTGGAAGATACCTCGCTGAGAACAACCCCGCTATTGGACGATTGATCGGCACCTGATATCGCCATCCAGCAGGAGAAGATCACCGCCACCTCCCGATTTAAAAAATGCACTACTCTTATAGGACTAATGACCACAGTAGCTGACATGCCAGGAATCACTAACAATCAACCAACCACGATACTTCATGGTTGGGATAAGCCACACCATGCCACAAACAAAACTGCCACACAATGCACTAAACAAAAACGTTCAAATCTAAGGCAGCCGTCACACCTCGCAGCTCTTTCCTGCCTCCGCAAGCACTAGGTTATGGGACCTCGCTGAAAAAATCACCCATAATTTGAAAATAACATTTGATGTCATCCGAAGATCTAATATTGAAGAATAGGTTATATTAAAAACAAATCTCTAGCGATATATTCATTAATTGTGCACAAAAGACATGTTTAAAAAAACTGGAGTTTTGCAGATTTCGATGTTTCAGGTGTTTTAATGAAAATTTGTATTATATCATTTTATTAATTAGATTTCGGTTTATTGGCGCAAAAAAATGTTGGCATTTTCTCCGACATTAAGTACCTTATTACGCAGTTTACAGAATGAATATTCATTTTATTTATTCATTTCTAGTGATCCTGATGTTTCTACCCAAGTTCCTGAAATTGATTTGTTTTGTGTTTGAATCTTATTTTGTGAACTCTTATAACAACAAATGCTGTTTAACTAAATAAACCACTGTTATTTTGTTATAAGAGTTAAGTATAGTTAATAATAAAATATTCTTTTGATAATTCATTGTATGAAATAATACACTTTTTTTAAAACAACCTAGTAGTTTCATGTTATAGTAAATCATAATGCATTTTTTTTATATTTTAAAATATTTAAAGGATTAAAGAATGATAACATTATAACTGGCCTAAAGCAAGTGAATTTTTATGTCTGGCGCATTTTTGTTATATTTCCTCTTTTCAAAATGAACATAATCGTCGAGAAATATAAATTAATTATAAACTAAATAAATTCACATGTGAAGTTACATCACAAAAGAAGCACAAAAGTTTGCTTTTCTAAAAAAAGTTTCATACTTATTTATGTTTATATACAATGTATTTCTATAGAAAATTTATGTTAGATCCTTTTTAATTTAGTGTATAAGTCTAACATATATGGAAAATATTTTAAAATTTAATAATTTTACATACTCTTTCTAATATATCTGTATACGACAAATACCCCTAAAAATTTCATAAGCTGCCTCTAAAAGGATTTATAAAATATATATTTCCAATTACAGGTTTCGCAGAAATGTACTCCCACATTCCTGCACTACACGGATCTATTAAACCCGGCTAAATATCTATATTGTAGGTAAAGTGAAGGAAAATTGTTTTAAGAATACTGATCTGACTCATAACACTATAGAGGAACTATAGAGAAATAATATTATGCCTCATAGAGGAATAATAATAATAATAATAATAATAATAATAATAATAATAATAATAATAATAATAATAATAAATTATTTCATATGTATTTATGTTCGTGTTAAAAATACAGTTATTTATATAAAATAAATACTAGATATAAATTACGATATTGCGATTGTGATGTAAACGAGCGATCAATAACAGTGAAAATATAACGTTGCAACCCTATTTTAGTGTACTAAAATCCATAAAATTACATAAGAATATTGTCGTGTCCAGGTAAGTTGCATATTTCCACGCAATTTAAAACAATATCGTAGAATTTGGGTAATCACACAAATGATAATTTTAGAGCCAAAACAATATTTGATATAAATTATTCTAAATTATTCGGGACGAAGGAAGCTAAAAATCCAATGATTAATGCTAAAATCTAAACCCAAAACTGAGCTCTATTTTAACGTCAATTGCAGAATTGTAATGTTTGCTGTGTCCTATGTCCTAGTGCTTAGATGGTTCGTTACTATCTAAATGCATGTATCTTACGAGAATAGAGATACTCTACAAGAAGCCTGAAAGATATTTTAAAGATTTTCTCAAAAATGGCTCCTTTTTTCTGAAATAGAGCAAAGAAAGCTTATAACAAATGCGCAGGTCTCAGTTTTGTTGAATTTTCGAAAATTGCAAAATTATAATATTTCGTTAGTGTCTTCCCATAACAAAAATATGGATTTTTGAGATTTCTTCCTTAATGAAATATGTTCCATCAAAATGTAAACTTTAATTAAGGTTTATACATACATACATACATTTATTTGAACTGCAATTGTGTATGACCCAGTGGCAGTTAAATAACAATAATTACAATAATAATAACAATATTAATAATAATAATAACAATAATAATAAAGGGGTAGAGTACAAGCCGAACAAGCAATAATCATACTATCACTAATATTAAGTATTATAACAAATATTTCAACTCTGTCATGATATCCAATAATTATATGTCGGTGATGCTAAAATTTAATACAAGCTACATAAATATTGACTAAACTTTTTTAATTCATTGATCGCGTTCACTACACTTAACTGCACTACACTACACTACACTGTTTTTGCTTTGAATTACACTGACCAGCACTTCACAGCACTTCACCGCACTTCACAGCACTTACTCATTTAATGTCTATTACTCTCATATTGTTCTAACTTATTTCTAAAGCTTCAGACACTTAGAGGAAAAGCTTTGAAAATTGCTGCGGGTAAACTGTTCCAATCTTTAATTGTTCTGTTACAAAAGGAAAATTTCCCAAGATCTGAATTTTGTTTCCTTGTTCAAATTTTGTGAGTGTGATCGCTTCGGCCGAAATAATTTGGTTTTTCTTGTCTAACCTGAATTTCCTTCCAAGTTGGTTGACCTACGGACGATTTATAAAGAGCGCATAGCCTCGCCCTTGTTCTTATCGTTTCTAGAGGTTCCCATGCCTTTTATTGCGTTAGTTCTATAGGTAAACTTATTACCTTTCCTCTATATTTTATCTAGATTTTTCCGGTGCGACTTTCTGTATGGATCCCAACATGCCACTCCGTATTCCATGAAAGGGCGAACCAGCGAAAAATATGCCAATTCTTTTGCGTTTGCAGAACTTTTCTTTAGAATTCGCATTACAAAATGCAAGGACTTCCACGTTTTTCTTATTACCTGATGTATATGCTTCTCCCATCCTAATGTACTATCTATATGAATGCCTAAGTACTTGCATGATGAGACTCTTGGGATGACGACCCAAGATAGTCCAAAAGATAGTCTCGTTCCTCGTAATTTCGTCCCCGCCCGAACGTTATTGTTTTGCTTTCGATCCGTTAATTCCCATGTCATTTTTTTCCGCCAAATCACGTAAATGTTCTAAATCCTTCTGTAATATTTGTTCGTCAGCGCTACTTTTGATTTTTCGGTATATAACACAATCGTCTGCAAATAAAAGCACTTTTGATTCTATGTTAACATGGAGATCATTTACGTACGCTAAGAAAAGTAATGGCCCTAAAACACCTCCCTGTGGAAGCCCTGAAGTAACAATACCCGTAGTCGAAAACCGGGTGCCAATTCGAACTTTTTGTTTCCTGTCTCTAAGAAATTCGCTTACCCACTTCACAACTCTAGCATCAATTCCTTAAGTTAATAATTTCCTGATAAGTAGATTATGCGGTACTATGTCAAATGCTTTCGCAAAGTCGATTACGATTGCATCCACCCTCCCACCCGCGTCAACTTCGTTTGCTAGATCTTTAAAATGAGAAACGATTTGGCTTTCGCACGAATATTTACTTCTAAACCCATGCTTCCGTGAAAAATCCAGTTCGCTTTTTCCCATTCGCGGTGAATGTACCCGACTATTAAATGCTCCATTATTTTGCATATTACTGATGTGAGAGATACTGGTCTATACTTACAAACTTTCGTTTTATCACCATTTTTTCGTACAATGTTTCGTACAATGTTTTGTAAATATTAGGATTTTTGCGTAATTTTGCGTGAAAAATAAAGAAAATTTTAATAGCAAGATTTTCCAAAAAATGGATCTAAATTTTTTATTAATTTTCTTTCTTGCATACATAAAAATACCTTAATGTATCTCTTATAATACCCTTAATACTCTTAACTAAAAATGGCACAGTTGTAATTTTCGTTAAAGTCCCTGAATTTTTCGAAAATTACAAATGTTACAAATAGTGTGAGTACAAGCTGTTGTAGTACCACTAGTTTCCCATCACAAGATTGGTCGAAGACGACCGTACATAGTAGAAAAGGTCACTCCAATGTGGACTCAAGATACACTGCACTTTTCGTCAGCTCTCAAAACTGAACGAGTTGGCATTTCTCGCTGGAGTGTTCCGTTTGACAGGAAAACACTCACAATCATTATGCAACCGTGTCCTATACGCAGACGAACTAACACTATATTCTCAACTATTGTGCAACAATAACACCAGTCCAATGTGGACTTGAGGTCCAATGTAACACTAGAGGAAACTAATCAGGAATCACCATGCCCAGTTCTAGCGCAAACGTTGTGAAAACAAACTGGCACACAACACTGGGTGTTACTTATCTCCAAGATTTTTCAGATCTATTGATTGATAGATTGATTAGTGATTCCGGGCGCGTCAACTACAGAGTTCCCGTAAGTGTAGTGTATGTTTTTCGTCGGGATGTGGCTGTGATCTTCCCACGCTGGATGGCGAGATCCATCGCCGACCTACCGTCGACTAGCGGCGTTTTCCTCCTCCAGGTATCTCTCACCAGTGAGGCACCACTCCAGGCGGGACAAGTTCTAAGACCTAGACCGGTCCCCCGGCATATGTGGTAGTGAAGTGAATGTTAGTGTAAGTGTGTGTAAGGGGTGAGGATAGGACAAAGGAAGAGGAAGGAAAGATCGTGCGCGGTCTGTTTGTTAGCGTACTGCTTCGGGATTCGCCTGGTGTTGATCGGAGAAACCACGGAAAACTACCGATTAGATCAGCCGGCCGCTAGAATTCTCCTCCACACAGCGACTGAATTCAGCCTAGCTGAAACGCTAGTGTCGAAAATTCCTCCGCCGTCGGGACTCGAACCTAGGACCTCCCGGTCAGAGGCATCCGCAGTGACATCAGTTGATGCACTGAGCCACCGCTCCCGGTTTCAGGTTCTATGGTAGGTTGTAACTCGCCTATCTGTAGAACAGCGAGGCTTAAACCAATTCGCATGCTAAACAAAGTAGTCCACAACTTGCAATACGCAAGGTTGTACAGTCAAGCACCTGGCGCTCGCTTACCGCCAGTGATTTCCTTCGCCGAATTGCAGCAAGGCCTCGTCTCCGCAACGATACTTTCTGGCACCCTCGCACGCACGTTCTCATCCAGTGCAACCGCACTTACGAAACAATCGTCTTCGCTCACAGTGTACGTTTGAAGAATAAAATAAGTTATTAATACATAATTTATGTAGTAACGATCGTGCTCTTAGCCGTCCTGGATAGCCGAGGACGCTAAGACTGAACAGCCTAAGTTGCCTCGCGTCTGAAGGGTCAAGGGTTGGAATCCTGCCGGGGGTGTGGATATTTGTGTCCGTCTATTGTTCCCCTTACTCCCAAAGTTACTTACAGTGTTCGCTACATGACCGTACTTGCTGAGAAGCGATTTAAAATAAGTAAAAGGAAAAAAGTCGTGCTCCAAGCTGTACTTTTTTGTTAACAGTCGCACACCACCGGACCTGGTGCTGGTTAAGGACCATCAAGCGATCGTCGTCGACGCCTCGGTCTGCGTAGCATACCCGGGGCGCCTTGGTGAACGCTATGATGAGAAGGCGGCGAAATACGAACATATTCGCCCCTTCTTAGCAGCCAGGAACTCCCGGGACGTCAGCTTCCTTCCCATCGTGGTAGGAGCTCTGGGCGAGTGGTGTGAGTCAAGTGCAGCGCTGCTCCGTAAATTTACCGCTGGCGAAAAGATGCGAGTGCTACGTGAGCGCATTGTCGCCGAGGCTATAGCAGGGAGCGCTGCCTGCTATTTTCGCCACACTGCCCAAGATGACCTCATCCCAGTCGAGTACAGGCGAACCCAAACAAAGACAATACGTTTTAAATGAAGTGCCTACAAGCATGTATAGTGTAAATAGTGTTTAAATGATTTCATGGATTGTGTTTATAAGTGTATTTGTATACTTTGACCAGTGTAAATAATGTAAATAGTGTACAGTGTTAAAGTTGCAACCGCTGTTGAAATGATGTCGTCGATGCATATATAGTGTAAATAATTTTATTATGAGTTCATGTGTAATGTTAAAAGTGTATGTTTTTGTAAGTGTTATATGTGTATGTATTGCTTAACGTAAATAATGTAAATAATGTTCGTTGTTAGATAAAGTTAGGATGTAAGACAAAGTAGATTTAGATTAGTTTGTAAGTATCTAGTTTGTAAGCTAGGCCATAAGTTAGCTATGTAAATAGAGTTTAAGAATAAATATTATGTTTAGAGAAGGGTGTCACGGGTTAAAATCTCGTGTTGTTTCTTTCCCTCTATCTTTATATAGCGAATAACTCATAGATGTCCGTTGCATTTATGCAAATCTTTAACTCAACAAATTATATCTCACGTTCTTTATCTCAAATTTCTCATAAAGATTTTGATAATTGATGTTATTTGAAATTTTATCTGTAATAATATTTCATTTGCGGGCACTGTTTGCAGGAACTGTTCTGTTCTATTTTGGGTTACGAAATGACGCCGACTGTTTGGCTATGAAGATCTACTGCACGACCCTGGTAGGCCCGGATGTTGACCCGGAATGAGATCAACTTTCAAGACGATTGTTTTCAAATTTGTTAATAATTTGTATTATTACATGTACTTCTACAATTCCAGACATGCAGAACTCAAATGTCCAGTACAACTGTCTATTTGCGTGTACCTACCCAATTGATTTTGAATGTGTATGTTCTGTTCACCCATAAGGGCGTTTTTTACACTAATTAATTCGAAACTAAACTGATTGGTGAGTAACGCATAAGAAATCATTCGCATTCCTTTCACAAGTGTTGGTTATCCCCAACAACTTGTCATCGGTTCAAGATAACGAACTGTCGCTTTTGCTTAACAATACTTGGGTCAAAACACATAACATGGGTCAAATAATATGTCATTGAGATATTTTTCGTAATATTTCTAGTTTTGAAGAATTAAAAAAAAAGTTTATTTATTAGGTCGCATTAACGTCAAGGTCATGAACGACTTGGAGAAATTTAATCATATTTAAGTTTTTACATGGATATGATGAAAATATCCGAAAATATCTGGGCATTAAGTCATAAATGAAGAAATAGAAAATTATAAAGATTCTTGGAGACAACACATACGAAGAATGAACGACAGTAGAATCCCTTATCTGGCAATTTTCTATCGACCCACTGGAAAAAGAGAAGTCGGAAGACCTAAGAAAAGTGGCAATAATAATGATGAAAAGGAAGCAAAACGAACAATATTGTGAAGACGGAACCGGTACACGTGATTACTCCGTCAAGTGAAGAATAAGAATAAGAAGAAGACATTGGTCTATTGATTTACTCGCCTGCAAAGGATAAATCATAAAACAATTAATACTATAAGGTTTCATTTGTTAATATTTTAAAAGTAATATTATGTAAAAGTAGTTTATTTTTGACACGGTTTTTCTACATTATCATTTGATAATGTTGGTCACCGCCTTAGCGACAATTTCCTGTTGTTATAACAAGCGTGCGCAAAATTGTCTTCGCCACTGGTCACTGTGTCTCGGCGATTGCAATTGAGACCGTTCGTTGAAAGGAGGGACATGGAGGGGTGTCTGGAAGGAAAATTGAGATTTTGAGTTTCCCAGCAATAGTGTAGTCGGCATTGTTGAAGAAAATCTACATTTTCAAAAAAGATTGTTTTAGAACATTATGGGGTAATACATTATAGGGTATAACATTATGGGGTAAAATAGAGACGGATGAACTCCTCTCTTCGCGCTCGCCGTCATGGGATAAAAAAATCTACAGGATCCATTGAAAATCAAAGTTGTCTCGATATCTCCTAAATTAAAGCCGCTATAGTTTAATATTTTTAATATGGTGCGCCAGGAATGTCTCTCCGGACTGAGTCGAGTCAGAGCCTCCGATTAAAAATGCCAATGATGTTGGTAGCAAACAGATTGGTGGGAAACAAGGGAAGGAGGCAACACTTTCAGCAGCTGTTATGATTGTGGTGAGTGCGGTATTTACGTCTCCTTTTGTTACTCGCTGCTACCAACATAAATTTTGTTGCGAGCACCAAGGTGTCACTGCGGAGAGACATTCCTGGCGCGCTGTATTATACATCTTATGTGTCCATCTCATACGTTCGCTTTAGTGAAAACCTCATTTCAATAACTGTAACAGATCAGGATCTATTCAAAGGATATATCTTATTTGAGCCATTTAATAAATTATCAATTTATTTTTCTAATCAATTTATTTTTTCGAATTTAAATCTTGTTTCTAGAAAATTGGTAAAGTATATGTCGTGAAAGACTTTTGCCAAAGTAAAAAAATAAATTCTCCAGTTGCATTTTTTATAAAAAATGTACAATAACTATATATATATAATGTAATTAATGAGAATCTGTAAAAATTTCTGAAGAGATTTATTGTTTAAACATCATTACGATACTCGGAAAGTTGAAAGTAATTACTATTTACTTTTAAGTACGAAAGTAGAAAAAGTTGTATTCTTTAAGCAAGAACTGTGAATGGTTATCAATATAACCGATATATAAATCTTTTTCTCTTTAGTAATCTAACATGCAATACAACTTCGCTTTTCAACATCCACAATTTTCCAACTTGACTGATATTAAGGCCATTAGCACCTAAGCTCCACTCAAACTCTTGTATGTATTTTTCGAATCAGTGTTTTTGTATTGAAAAGTTCTTTTACCCACAGCATTTCTTTCAATTGGAGCATTTTAGGTATTTATACTGCATTTAATTGCCTATAGTTGCCTATGCTGCATTTGATTGTCTAATAGAAAATAATCTTGTAAATCGATTTATCAACAATTTTATATATTGTACGATCAAAACTGGAATGCAGTAAATACAGTCTAAAATATACCGGAATGTCGATATAGTACGGTACTTTTTTCGTGAATGGTGAAAAAGAAAAGGAAGGTAGCTGAGCGGTTAAAATCATGTTTCTTCATATTTGACACACAGTAATGACAATGTCCATTAGTTCCCGACTTGACACACGGTAATGACAATGACCATACAGATACCATGGATTGATTAGAACTTTCAAAGGGGTTACAGATTTAATTTACTCGCTTTCTTGGCGGGGGGGGGAGAAAGTTAATTACTGCTGTTTCAATTTTCACTAGTGTAGGTTTGAGTATGTTTTGGAAATGTGGAAAATGGGAATGACGTCGTATCACTTTCGTAGTTTTCAATTATTTCTAATAAATTAATAAAACAAAAAAGAACATTAATAATGACTTCAACTACTTTAATACTTTTAGGAAAATGACTACTAGACCAAAAACATTTTTGGTAACCCTTATATTGACAGATGGTTGACAGATGAACGTAACTTGGATAACTGATGAAAGTAATTTATTTCACCATATACTCTTTATTAATCGAAATATATATTTAATATTTTGCAATATTTTGAATGAAATTATTGGTATTATGTTGAGATATACCCACATACCTAACAGAAATGTTGATTCAAATGTAATGAAATAACATATTTTAGGACATTGGAACCCGGAAATGACAATAAGGGAGTGGCATAGTATATTTACAAAGAGGACTTAGGTAGATGGAGTATGATGGAATGAAGAAGGAATGGACAACAAATAGTGATATGTTTTATTGCCGATGTAGGGGTCCGAACAGAATATGCGATTGTCGGCAGACCGGTTAAAGCCAATGGCAGAAAACGGAGGTGACATGTTTTATCAAGACCGTAATTTTGCCAGAAGCTGCTTAGACGTGGCGATCACTTGAGAAGTTATTCAGACGTGTCAGTGAGCATTTATAGCAGTTATTTAGATTCGGTAGGGAATATTCCCGAGTAATTTTTAAACAGGGAAGATATAATTCTGAGTTCAGATTATTCATGTTGCAAAAACATTTAGTCAACGTGATTGTGAATGTAAGTCGAAATAGAAATGTCCAGACATTTGGGAAGTGATTTAATGTAAATAGTTTGTGTTGTATTATTATCTTTATTATTATTATTATTATTATTATTATTATTATTATTATTATTAGGTTTAGAGAAATCAACTTAGTTAATTTAATAATGTGTTACTATTTCGGGAAATCAATGTTCAGTTTAAAATCGCAATATTTTTCAATATTAACATCAAGATAGAAGAAAAGAAAATTTTCGTAGGACATCTAAACTCTTCGTGGGAAACCTTCACTCATTAACACAGTCGACAACTTTTTTACAAATCGTAAACATGGCCGAAAACGTCGTACAAGTAAACGTAATAAGTCTTTACAAGAGAAGATTAAACATACATTCAAAAGGCCTTCATAGATCAACGAAGTAATATTTTAATTTAATTGCATGTCAATGAAAGTTATTGCATAAAGTAAAAAAATGAAAATAAAATAACAAAATTAATATCAATAAACGATCTAAATATGTTATTAGAAAGAGAAGTCTGATTCATTTAATAGTTAGATTCCGCAGACCAAACATTTTATTTGTTAACAGAGTAAGTTTTCATAGAATGCCGAGTCCCAACTGAACGGGACGTCGACCCACGCAAGTATTACTCTACCATACAAGAACTTCCGAGTCGGGCATTCATAAAAATCATAATACGAATTAAATGGTTTAAAGTTTTAAATATTTTCAAACATAAAAGTAAGAAACGTTTGCAAAAGGACTTGCTCAGGTTATACTAATCGCTGGTATCAAAAGAGATGCGTATTAAAAAGTTTCAAAATGGCTAGCACAGCGTGGTGAAGATTGTGTAAATAAATACCCACATATAATACTTTTCAATATGAATGTCAAAATGTCCCAAGAACCACACTGACATCCTAAAAAAATCAATAGTATCGTTGCTTTTCATTGAGTTTGTAACTGAGGATTCCTGCATTTTTAATCGTGTAGTTTTGAACGTTCTTCCATATAGGCTAGTGTGTCTCACGCGAACGATCTATGAAGGTGAGGTGAATCCACGGGGGTGCAATCTGGAGTGGGGGTCCGGGTAGGGAGGTGGAATCTCGCGAGGGAGGAGGGAGAGCGAGCTAGCAGCCCCCAGCCCTGAGCCACCCTGGGGCTCTGCCGGCGCCGGCCAGCACAGGTCGTGCGCCCGCGGCGACCCGGCGGGGGCGGGGCGAGGCCGGGGGCGGGGAGCAAGTCGCAGCGGCAGCGCTGGGAGGGGGAGGGGCCGGGACTCGCAGAGCGAGACGGCGCTCGCTCGCTCCCGGGGCAAGAGGGCGCGCGGCGGGCAGGGGCGGCGCGGGGTGGGGGCGGGGGCGGGCGGGGAGGCGAGGGCCTGGCGCGCATTGTCGGCGGCCGCCGCTCGGATGAAAGATTGGTATTGATTGGCTGCTGTTGTGCGCTAATCCTCGGCGCGGCTGCTCCATCAATCTCGCCTCCGATCCCTCGGTCGCCGCCGCCGCCGCCGCCGCTGCCGTCTGGGCCCCGCCGCCGCTACATACCCTGCCCCGCCCCGGCCGCGCCTCACCCCGCGCCGCCGCGCACCGCTCCGCCTCGCCTCTCTGCACCGCCGATTCTTCCCCCTCGCCTCCCCGCCCCGCCTTTCCCGCCGCGCACTGATACGATTTCGCCCGGATTTCAGGGCTTTTGTTAAAGAATTTAGCTCCCGGCGCTGTTATTGGAGTTGACCTCTGATTGGAGCGGGCTCCGTCTCTGTCGCGCCACCCCCGCCCCCGCTTCCGCCCCCATCGCCGCCCGCGCTCCCTCGACCTCGTCCGCCGCTTCCCCTTCCGCGGCGCGTCTCTAATAAGCTTAGTAGCCAGACTATCACATACAGATTCGGCTGCATTGCTATAGTAACCGATACCGGAGCAGTTTCTATGGTTACGGCCCGCGGAGGGGAAGGAAGCCCGGCGCGGAGTGAGCGGCGAGGGAGGGGCGGTGGGGGCGGGGGGCGCGGGCGGGGGCGAGGAGGCGAGGACGCGCGTTCGCTCCGCCCCTGTCGTGATGAGGTCACACCTTATTTCCCTATTTTTCGCCGCGCTCTCTCTTCGCCCCACGTTCTCCCTGCCTCGTTCAGCCGCCTTCCCCCCCCCCCCCCCCCCCCCCGCCCCACCCCGCCTCACTCCTCCCCTCCCGCTGTCACCGCTCTGGCCGCGCTTCTCCGCACGCGTTTCGAACGCGCGCGCGCGCGCGTGTGTGTGTGCGTGAGTGTATATTTTATACCCCGGAATCAACCAGACATGATTTTTCTAGTCCAGATACAAATTAATATTTTAATGGAAAATGTGTTTTTTCGATTTCGTTAGGGTTTTAATGCATATTGTCCGGAACGCGAGGTACACGAACGCTAATGCCAGCGCCCCCACCCTCGTCCAGCTGCCCCGCCCCGCCCTCCCCCGGCCGGCCCACCGCCCGCGACAGCCACGAGATTGCGCGCCGCGTCGCGTCGGCCGCCGCAGTGGATGAAGACGAACGCCCGGCGCGGTGCGGCGCGAGGGCGGCGCGGGGGCGGCGCGGGGGCGGCGCGTCGTTTGTCTGCCTCGCCTCCTCCGAGATACGCCCTCCGCCGCGGCCGCCGCCGCCGCCGCTGCCCGCTAAAAATATTGCCTCTCGGTCCGCCGCCGCATCGCCCTGTTGTGATATTTACATTCGCGGCGCGGTTCCGCGGCGCCGGCCGCCCCGCGCGCGATTCTAATCGCCTCCGCGCAGGAAAACCCGGCTGCGCGCCGCTCACCGCTCGCCGCCGCTCGTCGCCGTGCGCCAGCAATTTTCTTGATGTGTTACTTGCGACTCGCGTGTGCAGAAAATATAGAGTTGTTGTTTGTTGTTTTCGCGAAACGTATCTGTTGATGGAAATTGCGTGACGGAGGTTTTAAAAAGGCTCTCTTTTCGTTAATGCAAGTATATTAATTCCGAGAGTAAAGTACTATCGTGTTCATTACTTACTGGTAATAATAAAAGAATTTTGCATAAATATTTGAATTCTCATACAATGTGACGTTTAACATGAGGAAAGCACAAAGCAGTCAGTGAAGATCACCAAGAAGGTAAACAACGAATGAATGAAAAGTTATTCTACAGAACTCACGTCCAAACTTTTGAACCAAACTTTTGAACTGAAATTAAAGATAATTGAATTCATTCAACAAAAGTATTTCTAATAACCAGAAATATTATATAAAGTAAATAATTACATCATACAATTAATCATTAAAATTTCTAATTCGTGTATTACTAAACCCTATAAGCGCTATAACGAATAAATTTCATCCAAATAGAAATATGGAAGGATTCATTATAAATACAGAATTATTCAATTAGTATAAAAATAAAGGCAATCTTCGTATTAATACACAAATAAAAATGTCAACATTAAAATTAAGTAATTAATATTGCGTTAATGTCAATCACGCAAATGGTAAGATACTAAAAAGTTCCCCTAAACCAAATGACATATGATTAGTTACATTAAAACTCTAATATAAAAATATTATTTTTGAAAGGTTTCTTCGCCCCCGTCCCACCACCCACACCTTTCTGGACAAAACGTGATTTTTTATTTTAATTTTAGTCGCCAACACAACACTACTTAACCCAATTGAAAAATATGAAAAATAAGGAAATAAATTATTCTCTTAGAAAAACATTTTTTGATATTTTCTTAGCGTCAAATTCAGACACCAAAAAAATATTTTTCAAACAAATTTACCGTTTCTTAGAACCCTGGAACTGACTCGAAAAAATCTTAAAAGTTCCTCAAAACACATTGTTGCGATTTTTTCATATTTTTCTGTAGTATTTATTACGCATTTGTATGGTATAGTGCTCAATAATATTTTAACATTGTAACAGAGTAACAAATTATCATTTTTAATCATTACAGTATACTGTACGCCAAGGAAAGACGACAGTTTTTGACAGTTTATACCGGGAGAGATGGCTCAGGGCATCAACCGATGTATCTATCAACAGACGTGCTGTGGGGGACAACAGTTGGAGAAATGATGAGGAACGGTTCAGGTGCAGATGAAGGATAGATGGGAGAGCGAGGAATTGAATGGGAACAGGTTGGACCCGGATTTTGTTCTTAGGCAGTATTCTACAAAATAAGGGAGACATATTTTTCAACGGACAAAATAGTGTTAAGTTAATGAAAAAATTTAAAAACACTTTTTTGGCTGTAGAAGGGTGTAGCTGGTGAGCCGGGGGCTAAGAAATCTCCCAAAAATCTTATTTTTATGTTAGAGTTATAGTGTAACTACACATATATAATTTGGTTTACGGGAACATTTTACCATCTTAACCGAGGTACACTTTTACTCTTACAATGAAAATTTTAGTTGTAAAAATAGCTAAAACCGAAATAGAAACTAGAAAGTAATGTTAACTATCGAAATATAATTTGGTAGGAACAGCTTTAACGGTGTTTCATGAAACACTATTAACGTTTTACAAAATGTTACGCATACTAATGAAATGGAAGTGTAGCTATATAAATACGAGATTAAGTTATATTATTGCACTTAGAATCTTATTAATGTAATTGCCTTTGCAAATAATGGAACACTGTTTTTTAGCACTAAGAAACCGATAAGTAGTGCAGTAATAATACTCGCAGTCCATATAAAAAGGAAGTCTCCACTGGTGCGGACAAGAATCGAAAATAATGAAACAAAGACGACTATTATGGCTGTAATACGGTGGCAAACGAAGAATAGAAAGACAATACTTACGAATGCTAGTTGGTGTCGATATATCGATTGAACAGTATAAAAGAACCAAAAATGTTGTGTTACATTACCAACAGGATAAATGCTACCGAAGTTGAAAAGATAAATAGAGCCAATAAAATAGACGTTGCAAACTTGAAGAACATGCTTCAATTAATTTAATTTTATTCTTAAAGTTTCTAAAATATTATTTCGTCATTTAAATATTCATTTATATAAAACAAAACTTAATTATAGGGTTTCGAAATGTATTTGAAGTAGTAAAGTAACGAAATATTCAAATTACATGTGATTTCGCTTTCAAGAGAATTTGAAGTGAACCTACAGTTAATGTATGTAAAAGTTACATCTGTTGTTGTTTTTGTTGTTATTATTATTATTATTATTATTATTATTATTATTATTGATATTATTATTATTATTATTGTCTGAAGAAGATATTACACCAGTAAAAATTGTTTAATTCTTCGTTCGACTTCGAGGAATGTATTAAACGACCAGTACAGATGAAGTACTGACGTAAATGTGGAAACAAATTTCAATTCCATCTCGTGAAATGGTGTAAAAATATCACCTTGTGAATATTTTCACTGCTAGTTCTTTTTAGCAATTCCAAATAAGTATTTAATATATGATTCCTAATATAATGAATATTGAAACCAAATATCTAGGTCACTTCTGACGTAACCCATTACATCGTAGGAAAATCATACTTGCAAACACATCGTTGATCATGAAACTCCGCCTACTTGCAACAAAATACGTATGGAGCACGTCATCTTCCTACCGCATATTTTTTTAAAATTTCAGAAAGTACACATGTTCAACAAACACATTATCCGCTACCACATCGTTTCCACGAATTAAAAATGTAAAAGGAAACGAGAGTGTTTTTGTCATCACATAAATGTTTCCGCGGTATTTACATGATTTATGGGGAACAGAAAATTGTAAACACCGAAGATATGGCCTGAGAGCGCTGCAGCAAGGATAGCCATTGCGTCAATCCTCTTATCAGCAGGAGGGGGCGGGGATGAGCCCGGCCGGTGGAATGCATTGCGCTCCGCGATGCAGCTTGCCCCGCCCGACAGGAACGAAAAATTTGCATTACAATTACACGCATTCCCTCGTGCCTTCGCCCGGTGAAGAGCTGCCGGTAGTCGGGGACGAACACATGAAATAAAGAGAGGTTTGTGGGAAAATATTTCGCGTTTGGATCATTCATGAATATATAGACACGGTGTTTTCCAACACCTTGTTCGTGATGCATTACCACCCATCAGGATCGTTGTATTTATCCGGGCAATACAATTGTTCAAGGAAAATGATGTATTTTTTTCATTAGAGGCCAGATGGAAATTTATTGATTTTTAAAACTTTGCAGGGCAATCGAATATTTCATGGTGATTTCCTGGGTGTTGAATTTGCCTTCGAAATACTTAATACTTCTATGAATAAAAAAATACATAACTTCTCTATATTTATTTAGAGGAATTAAAGAAGTATTTCGAGAGAGTTCAATGATGTGCGAATATTTTTAATATTGACATTATATTCGTTTATTCTGTTAGAAACTAAATTCAAATTTCATTATTTTGATACCATGTGTTATATCAATTTTGTAAACCAATATTATAGTAAGGGTAATATATTTCACAGGTGTAAAAATTATTTTGAACATTAATTATTGTTATGAATTATTGACCACTAGAGTTTCTCAGTTTTTTTTTTTTTTTGTATTTTAGAGTTTCACTCTCTAAAATACAATTAAATACTTGCTAAATATGCGATCAAATCAAAATGGTTAAGAGAGTTATAACAATTAAAATGGAGTTTAATTCCTCTTAATTTTTATCTCGCTGTAGAAATATTATGTTTCTGCCACGTTTTTCTTCATGTCATGTTTTGTCTTCAAAATCTCTTAGTACTATTATTGTCGAAAGAAATTCGGTCAATGATATCCGGTTACTGATTTTAACAGTTGTTCTGTGTTTAGATCTGTATTCAGATTAAAGTATGTTTACATTTCTTCATAGGAACCACATTATTGTGGGCGCCTGTAGCATGCTTTTCCCCAATATGCTGTACCGATATTTTGATTACTTTGCCACAACATTGCTCTCCTTAATATCTTCGACAAACACCAATGGAAGGCATTATTTCCACACATCAAATCTAAAACCAAAGATTCAAGTAGGGTAGAGGATAATTTCTTAGGCAAATTTCAACGTGAATAATGAGGATGAAGTTCGATTGATGTACTAACAAGGATACAATTTCAATCCCAACACAAGTTTGTTCTATCCCACGAATTTCTTGTGCATGATGTAGAAAATCTGGAAATTTATTACACATAAAAATATTTATGTAGCATTTTCCCAAATGAGACTATTAAAGAAGCTCTCGGGACAATTGAAGATTTTTTTTGTCAATCCTTTTCAACCCTCTATCACAACTATCGTATTACCTAGTTTATCACACGAAAACTGTAAAGGGTTCAGCGCTGGAAGATTCGCACTTGCAATTTGTGCGTTGCTCTCTCCCCCTCCCCTCCTTCCGACGTGTCGCCCGCACCGGTCATGCGGCGCGGGATCCAAACGCAATTTTAAATTTAATAATAATTATAATCCCCGTCGGTGTAATGGTGGGATTACCGTGCTAATCGCCCGACTTTTGCGATAATTCCGCATCGCTGGGGCTCGAGGCCGCGGGTTCCAGGCAGGACGGCGGCGGCTGCAAGCCCCCTCCCCCTCGCCGTAGCGACACCTGCACTAACAGCACTCAGCATGACACTGCGCCATACTTCGATAACATGTTTATTTTAGGTTTATTTCAGGAAAGTTTCAAATTTTAAAACGTTAAAACTTACATCTCTCTAATGAAATTTATTTTTACTGTTTCATACACTAATACGTATTGAAAAGATACGGGAAAAAGGTTGAATATTTCAACAGACAACCATGTTTTGTGTGTCCTTCCAACCGAAAAAGTTATTTTTAATATAAAAGTTATTTCAATATCTAGTAAATTACTTTCTTGAATAAGTAGTGTAGCGACAATCTTTTTTTCGGTAATTGATTCCGAAAAATTAGTTTTTGTTAATACGTCTGTCCGTCTGTAAACAATTGAAGCGCCTAAACCCTACTCAGATTTTAAATTTTTTTAGTAGATGGATAAGAATGATTCCTATTACTGATTGCCTAAAACAGTTGCAATTTCAGAACATGTTTGCATCCCACGCGATTCGCTGAGTTTGGAGATTTTTAAGGAATGGCTGATGTGTTAGTAGGTCAGAAATTGCAATATTAAATTACGTAAACAATACCAATAATACAACAAAGTATTCGACGTTCTAGCATCACTAGTTTAATTCTTCGTATGACTTTTAATAATATTAGCTAAATTGAGGGTTACTGTATAGTTAAGATACATACTTCATATTTAAGATATAAACAATCCACTTCGTCGCTTGCCGACGACAACCTGTGGTTTAATATTTTGTACAATATTTTAATAATGGAATCCAGCCTTAGCAGATTGTAGCCCTCCAACCACGTCGGAGCTTTGCCGGCCATGAGCTCAGGTGACCAGTGGTAAATAGGTATCAACTTACGCCATTTATTATCACACCTACGAGATGCTTTCACCTTGTCAACAAGTTATTTCAACAGTTTTGATTAATTATTTCGTGTTTCCTGGCGTGCCAACTGCTGTGGTCATTAGTCTCGTAAACACAGTTCATGTTTTATTTGTCATATATGTGCAGCACAAACAAGAAAAAATTGCTATTTGCGGGGCTACCTATGATTTACTAAATGAACACAACGAGCGTTGCTACAAAGTAACTCATGCTTTTTCTCGCATTGCTTCTAAATTTGCAATACTCGAAAATTTAGAGAGTTCATCGAAAATGAGACCTGCACCATCCGTTTAAGGGTTCTATTTTATCCGTGGAAAAAATTACAAGATTTATCCCCTTTTTCTTTATCAGGGCTCGGCAATTAGAGTTTTTCGGTCGAAAATTCGCCGTCTTCCGACGCACGACTACAACACTTCTCTTCTTAGGAAGTAAGGGCGAGAAAGTAAAAAATACTTTTATTTAAAAGAACTTTGTAACAGTCACAGAATTTTTGAATCCACGATTCAGGTCGCTAAGAACAAATCATCAACAACTAACAATGAGAATTCGAAGTGTGTAATATTCGTATTATGTTTGAAAATAAAAGTAATAATTTTGAAGTAATTACACATATCGAGTTAACATTCTTTAAAGGAGTTGTAAAAAAGAGGACAATAAAGTAAATTATGGCAAAAAGAGAGAGTACGAAAGAGAATACTTATTAAAAGAGTACGTGTAGTCTTAAAATAGTTCGTCTTATAACCCTCAGGGAATCGTTTATTCTCGATTTTTAAAATTAGAAATTTATGTAGATATTAAAAGCACATGGTCAGAAATTGGTATTACTATTATTTTCTAATTTTATTACAAGCATTATTTAACATACATTTGGGCGAGGGCGCGGGCGAGGGCGCGGGCGAGGGCGCGGGCGAGGGCGCGGGCGAGGGCGCGGGCGAGGGCGCGGGCGAGGGCGCGGGCGAGGGCGAGGGCGAGGGCGCGGGCGAGGGCGAGGGCGGGCGAGGGCGCGGGCGAGGGCGAGGGCGGGGCGAGGGCGAGGGCGGGGCGAGGGCGAGGGCGGGGCGAGGGCGCGGGCGAGGGCGCGGGCGAGGGCGCGGGCGAGGGCGCGGGCGAGGGCGCGGGCGTGGGCAAGGGTGCGGGCGAGGGCGCGGGCGAGGGCGTGGGCGAGGGCGAGGGCGCGGGCGTGAGGACGCAATCGCCCTCAGTTGTTTACAAGGCGGCTAAAGCAGCGCCTCCTTTTCCGCTCGCGGCTCTCGGGGCGCGCTGCTTAATTGCCCAGAGCAGGGGAGGGGTCGTGAGGGCGGGCGGCGGAGAGAGACGGTCGGAGGGAGGAAGCGAGAGGAAGACGTCGGTGGCGACCCGGCCGAAACTGCGCGGGCGGTGAGGTTGGCATGCCCAGGCGACAGTGGCCCGCAAGTCGAATGTGAGAGAATATATTCTGAACATAACTCGTTTTATTTTCATGTTCCCTCCAAGCGATACAACCCTTAGAACGGTGCCCAAAACGTTTTTCCACATCTCTGAACACCGCTATTCATATTTTGGTCATTTAAGGTATTTCTTGCAGAAGAAAAGATTTATGGGAGATTTTATCAAATGTTTTCTATTTCCCTTTTGTAATTTTACTCACGCCTTATGACTCCCAGTATTATCTTTCTTTTTCTCTCAATTTCAATTCCTTATCTAATGTTAGAAGAATTTGATACCGTTAATGAACAATTGGTAAAATCTCGTTTTGTTAAACAGAAGCCAGTGTCTGAACCAGATTTCCACTGAAGTGCCTAATTCGAGTAAAAACTTACGCCTATTATATTATTAAGAACGATATGTAGCATGAAAATACATAGAATGTTTCAAAATAAATGCAATAAAATTGTAGGACATGTAGTGGGCAGATGATCACGTTTTGTCAATGACTATATCGTAGGAAATCGCATATAATGAAGCTACCCATGACTCCACTCGTCCTATGTAGCTTTTTGTCAACTTCATGATCTTTTCAAGGCACTTCAACAACTTCTGGATTTCATGGCCATTAGGTTTGATGCATATGGGTTTATAGCAAAGCACGTTATAACACAGTCAAAACTAAATAATAAAGACAAACATCATGTTGCATATTGTTGTGGGTAGCTGGTTTACTGAGCATTCATAAATCAGACAAAGACCATTGCAAAATAAATTACAAACCAAGGGCGGCAACTTTCCCCTTATAAAATGGATTCGCTGTTACTGGGATGTCTGACCACATATTCATTAGCAACAAGTGATCATCTTGGATTGCACTACATGTTTTAGCTGATTACAACATTTAGTCTTATACACTCTGTATAACATTCCATTATAAGGTAGAAGACCAGGTAACGTTTCAAGGTAGCGGGTCCAGATATGCATCACTAGCGATTTTTACTGGTATTATAGTATAAAATTTGTAAAATTAATTTAACGAATGCTTAGTTGCTCTTATTTGTTCATTATTTTGGTCTGCGAGTTGCAATCGATCGTAGTTTCGTCACGTGGAGCTTGCAAGTCAGGTAGTGAGAGGTTATGGTTATGTTTATAACAGAACATGCACATTACAACAGAAAATTATTCACGGCTAGATCTCTACTAAGTAAATCCAGGTGAAATTTTGCTACAGAATTTTAGCTTATATTATGTCTGAACAACCGCTTACCGGTTCATTTGCCCCAAGAGTAATTTAGTAGAGACAATGCTTTTGAGGCATTGCTTCAAAAACAGTTAAAATGCACAGCACTCATTGCTTGATTTAATTTAAACAAATATATTGAAAAGAAAATCATTTTCATTTATCCTGACATACTGGTTATTTATCTTTGGAACAACATCAAACGGGGTTGGAAGATGAGGAAAATATTAAAATTATTGTGCTTTTATTTTATTGTTTGATAGGTAATTATTACATCAACAAATTAAATATCTTGGTAGTATGTGGCTAGTCCGAACGCTTTTTAGTCATTACTATACCTAATTGTGTTTACAAAACAATCCCTTCCATGGATATCTTATGTTACTGTCTAAGTTTAGAGCGATTCCCTTGGTTTATGATAAATTTTCTTAATCTGATGCATCCTTATGGTACTAAAAAATCGATTATAAATATTGTTTCAATGTGTTTTGGCTTTAACTCAACAATAATTCAAATCTAAACATTTCCATGAATGGAAAAAAACACAAATTCTCTTCATGAAAGGTTACCATCACGTGGCTTGCTGGGACACAATGTTCAGACATTTTTGTGAAATTTTAAAACGTTCACAAATATATTTATAAAAATATCTTAGGACAAAATGCGTATTAATAAATCTTTCTTACCTTTTCTCTCCAACACAATGAGAAGAACTCCTTCAGCAGCGAACTCTAACATTCAGTCATCTTCATCTGAAGCACGGCGTCGAACATTGCAGTCCAACCTGTCGTCAACCTGCGCATTAACCAAAGAAAGAAAGAAGGCGAAAAATCATTAGGAAAGTTATTCACATTTAACCTTATCTTAATAAACCTTGAGTACAAAAAGTGTTATTATAAGTTCAATAAAAATGTTAAGAACATCCGAGAAAGAAATATTTTCTTATTGTAGTAGTGAAAAAGAAATATAAAACGGCAATGTATATGTTAGTTGTATAAACTCATTTCGCACAGCTTTTGACAATAATTATTTTACAAATATTAAATCCGAAATAATGAATCCAAATATTCAACGGCCAACGTGCTATTCCAAATTCATGAAACAATGATTGCAAATTTAAAAAAAAAATTATATGCATCCATCAATAATAATACAAAAAATAGGATGAACAAAGACGAACAGATCTCTGCGTCTTGTGTGCGAGTTTAGCGTTTGGGCCAGTGCGCGGCGTTGGGAGAGGGGCGGGGGCGACGACAGGGCTATTAACTCCGCCGCGGGCGCGTGCCCTGGCGACGCAACCCGCAGCGCACCTGCGTCTCGCCGGCTGCGCACTAGGGAAGGCGGCGGGGGCGGCAGTTTATGAGGTGAAGAGGAGCGGGAGGACACGGAGCGAGGGGCAAAGGCGCTGGGCGGCCTCGGGTCAGCGAGCGCCGAGGGCGACGGGGGGGCGGCGGCCGGGAACTCGAGAGGGGATTTCCTTTCCCCACCCCGGCGCCTGCAAAGGAAGAAACGATGAGGGCACTGGCAGAGGCCCAAATCGCGCCTCCTCCCACATGAGGCTCTCGGCGCAGTGGATATTCTTCTCACCTCCATGTACGACCCTGCGATTTTCAAATCAACCATTCAGCAATTAAGGAAGCTAGACAATTAACGAAGAATTTCGATTAAGACTTTTTTTCAACGCCTTCTTTTCTATTAACTTCCCACAGTTAATAACATTACGTACGCCGTCAGTCTGTCATAATCACGTCATCGTCGGTAAGCAATATTCCACTGATACCCAAGAAATCTGAAACTGCAATACAAGGCACATAATTGTAAGTTCCAGAATGTAGGAAGACTGGCCAATTTCTTCACCAAGGAGATCATCACTTCATTTGTTTCTGAGTTTTCACGATATCTAGAATTTCTCCTTTGTAAATAAGGTTCTGCAACTTTTCACTACTCGTTCGTTGACTACTATGGAATAATTTCCCTTTTCCACACGTTTCCACAAACTTTTCATATTTCATATTTTTTTAATAAGACTGGGACCTATGCCATATTATTCAGATGTGTTTGTTCTATTCAAGCAAAGAAACGGCTGAGTTCGCTCAGGGCAACAACTGCTGCCGCTGCTAAGGCTGAAGCCAATGACGCCTTGCCCTGCAGTGGCTCTGACCTGAAAGTCCGATGGTTCGAATTCCTACAGTGCCGGATTTTCGTCTCTATCGAGACAGAACTAATTCACCCGCCGTCTAGAGACGAATTCTAGCGACTTATTGCCGTGATCAGTGGTTTTCGGTGGATTTTCTTGTCAATACGAGGCGAATGCCCAGCATCCTAACAAACTGGATCAAGAAACGCATGCGATCTTTCCATCACCAGCCTTATCTCATCTCTTCGTTCACACACCACACACACTTCATCAGCACACAATGACGGGATACCCGAGAACAGTGATTAATGCTTATCCTTATTGCTACTGCGGTGCTCCGCTGGCGAAAATAATTGAAGAGGGAAACCTCCCGGAAGCCAATGTGTATGTCGACGCCGGATCACATATTTCAGCGAGGGGAAGAATATTCCCACCTCTCACAATATAACACGCACTACACTTATGAAACTATTGACTACAGCAGATGACGTGTTCAGAAACACAAAATAGTCACTCAAATAATCGAGCAAAACATTTACAGAAAAAAATGTAGTTCTGTTTTTTACCAAATCTCGTTTTATTTTGTCACGATTTCGCTTAAATTTACTGAAAACCTACAAAATATTTCTAAAAACAGTTACAAGACGTCATTTCAAGACATAGTTTTAAAAGCAGATTAAGGAAAAATAACTATCTTCAATATTGGTGATGTAGGAGAGCGTCGAAAAAACAGACTTTTGTAGTTGTTCAAATTGTATTATTACTGGAAAGCGGAATTTTGCTTACTTGATTAATGTAGTTTGCTCTAATCGAACTTCTTTTTAAATTTGAGGCATTTTTAAGAAAAGTTCGAAAGTATCAGAGAGTCTTCTGAAAAATACCACCAAAATTCCTAGTTTCGAAAGATTCGCATCAAATTCCACGAATCTAGAAATCAACCAGATCGTTCGGAGAAATGGAATTTCGATAAAAATCCTGTACAGTTTAGACGCTAGCGTTGTTGATATATATACAGGGATACATACATGTTTTGAGAAAAAATCATTTTGTCAAAAACACGAAAGGTATCAAAAAAACAAAACGAGGATTTTGTCTGTTTTGCATACTCATAAAGTACATGCTAAGCAAAGGAACAATAATAATCCGCTTTTGTGGCAGCAGAGTCGCACAAAACGTAATTTTCTGTAAGAAAATCGGCATTTTTCCACAAGTATTACAAAACGTTCCCTATACTTTGTGGTAGTAGTAAGGAAACAGTAAAAACTATTACTTATAAAATTAGAATTAAAAATAATATAATAGCAAAAGAAATCAAAATAAGTTTTCTATTAACTAGAATAGCTTATTTTTAATTAACGGAAACGAGAAATAATTCACAAGATTTCAGAATAACAGCTTACAAAATATATATTTTCCTAACCATATTTCTTAGAATTTTCCATTCAAAAAATTTCCTTCCGTATTATTTTCTTTGTCTTTCTCATAACTCAGAGAATTATAATATTAAAATAACAAAAAAAATAATAAAAAAACAAAAAGAAGATTGTCCTATGTTTTATAGTATTTCATTATTACTTTGTCTACAAAAACTTGTAAATATAACTCGTTCTTAGCTCGTGCTATAGTTCAATTATTCATACATATTTCATTGTAGTACAGAGGTAATAATATTTTGCGTAAAAGCCACAAGTACTACAAATAAACACGCCGATAAAAAATAAAAAATAGTGAGAGAGTATCGAAAAAATTATTAAATCAACAATGTTCTTCTCTCCGCAACAAGAGAAAACAAAGCGTGTGATTTGCCGGGGCAACGCCAAAGTGAATTTCCATCTTACGCGGTCGCCTCATCGCTATTCGCGTGGCGGCGGAGCGAAGCCCCAGCGCCACTTTGCGCGGCGCGTGGCGAGCGGCGCGGAAGGGGGCGGGGCGCGTGCGACCAAAGGCGCGCGCGGGGGAAGGAAATCGGAGCGCGGGGGAGGAGGCGCGGGTGGCGCGCGCGCGAGGGTGCTCCCCTCCTCGAGTGGAATCGTAAAATGAGAATGCGAGGGCGTGCGCGCGCGGGCGGGCGGGCGGCAGAGGCGGGCGGAAGGGGCGGGCGGCAGAGGCGGGTGGCAGATGCGGGCCGCAGGAGCGGGCGACAGGGGCGGGCGACAAGGGCAGGCGACAGGGGCGGGTGGGAGACAGGGGCGGGCTATAGTGGCGGGCGACAGAGGCGAGCGACAGGAGCGGGCGACAGAGGCGGGCGACAGGGGCGGGCGACAGGGGCGGGCGACAGGGGAGGGCGACAGGGGCGGGCGACAGGGGCGGGCGACAGGGGCGAGCGACAGGGGGGGCGACAGGGGGGGCGACTGGGGCGGGCGACAGGGGCGGGCGACAGAAGCGGGCCAAAGGGGCGAGTGACGGGGCGGGCAACAGGGGAGGGAAGTCGACAGGGGCGGGCGGGCGACAGGGGTGGGCGGGAGAAAGGGGCGGGCGAGCGGGCGGGCGACAGGGGCGGGCAGGTGGGCGGGCGGGCGACAGTGGCGGGCAGGCGGGCAAGCCGACGACAGTGGCAGGCAGGCGGGCGGGCGGGTGGGCGGGTGACGGGGGCGGGTGGGAGAGAGGGGCGGGCGGGAGAAAGGGCGGGCGGACGACACAGGCGGGCGGGCGACGAGGGCGGGCGAGCGCAGCAACAGATTCCGCGCTGTACTTCACACCTCCACCCCACACCCTCCCGCGCGCGTCGCTTACCTCCACCAACGCACCTACCCGACCTCGCTCTGACCTTCCGCCGCCCCTCCCCCAAAACGCCCCCTCTCGCTCCCACCCTTCGAGGATATGCCTCCACGCGACGGAAGTCTGTGCAGCGCTCCCCCTGCCTCGCCGCCAATCAACCCCCCTCTCCCCCGGCCCACCCGTATCCGCGCCCTCGCTGCGCTGCGCCCGCCGCCCACGCCCGGGCTCTTCCGGGATTACGTTTGTTCGTCCGCGGGAGACGGCGTTAGATCGATCTCCGCTGTTCGCGCGTTCTTCGGCTGTCGACGACCAATGATTTTCGGCGCCGACAGAAATGGTAATTGACGCCTTGCCAAGAAGCTTGCTTTCGCGGTAGTTTTCTCAAATAAATAGCCTACCTCTTCGTCTTTCTTGGATTATTTTCTTTCGTCGGTTCCTTAATAAGTAGCACACTCTTTCTTAGGAAATGCTTCAAGTTTTCCTGAGAGACAAGTACACAAACATTCAATTTTCAGACAAAACTTGCAGATGCATACCATTTAACTTCACGCAATTTAGAACAAACTAGTACATTAAATATCTACTTTCTTTCTGTAAGCATTTTACTGTCTCAAAAAAATATACATTTTTTAAAAATGTTTACAGCATTTATTACTGCAGTGTCTGGAGTTCAATATAATCAAATATATTGGCGAACATTTTACAAAGCCAATTTGTTTCGAATAAGTTTAGACACTGTCTTACTCACATACATTAAATAAGTACAGTATATTATATATTATTGTTTAGCATCCTTCTTGAGTACACAGAGAAGTGGTTTCCTTCGGAATGTTCACATGAAGCCCATTCGCTTGCTTATTTAAAACCACAATGAACTGCTTCTCAATAAA
The DNA here is from genome assembly GCA_011170035.1 of Teleogryllus occipitalis. NCBI lineage: Eukaryota > Metazoa > Arthropoda > Insecta > Orthoptera > Gryllidae > Teleogryllus > Teleogryllus occipitalis. Next base: position 57,071 of record BLKR01000996.1, read on the forward strand.
GGAAGATGAATTTCACCGAAAAGGAAAGGGAGATCTGAAACAAGTATTTGACGTACTATACAAACTACTATAATTCTCTAAAATAAATTACACAATCCTTAGGATTAAAGTAAAGGAAGTTTTCTAATCAAAGAAAAACTAATAGAAACTAACTAATGATAATAGAAACATGTAAAAGTTATGTATTTCAAAAGTTCCTCTCCTTTGCTTCTTTCTGCGTTATTTAAAAAAGTAATACTCAGAAAACATTATTCAGTCGGTATTGGAATAAGATCTGTAAAACGGATAAATAAAACTCTACATACATTCGGACGTATCTGCCAAATAGCAAAGTATTTCCGTAACGAGTACGAAAAAATTAATATCACAGCTTTACATGTGCATGATTTCTAGCGCTAACGCCATAAATAGCCCATGCTATAAACAATACTGTATATTCCGCGGGGAAGATTAAATCCGCCAGCGACTTTCCTCGCAATCTGCAAAGGAACTAACTCACGCAGCGGAGGAGTTTCCTCATATTTATGTCAAGCCCGGACACGGCGCAGGAGAAGGGAACTTTTCTTGGCGAGGCATTATGATGATGATGAGGCCGCCGTGTCGGCGCGCTCTGTTCTCGTGGGATGCATTAACGTCTTGGGCCCGGAACGCGTAAACGCGTGAACGGCGGCGCGTCCAGTATTATCATACGCGGCGGAGGCGGAGGCGGAGGTGGAGGCGGCGAGCTGTCTGGCGCGTGGACTGCCCGAGAACAATGGGCGAACCGGCGCTTCGGCTACTGCTGCATATTCAACCGTTGCCTCCGCCCCCGCCTTCGCCGCCCTGCGCCCCCGGGGCCGCCGTCGCCTCGCCCCGCCCCGACCTGTCTGCTCCTCGCCTCCCCGCCCACGCCTCTCCGCCCACGCTCCCCGCCCACGCATCCCCGCCCACGCACCCCCGCCCACGCATCCCCAACCACGCATCCCACCCACGCATCCCCACCCACGCATCCCCACCCACGCATCCCCGCCCTGCCCACACCTATATCCCCACATCTCCCTGCCCACGCATCCCTGCCCCGCCCACGCCTCCCCGCCCCGCCCACGCCTCCCGCCCTGCTCACGCCTCCCCGGCCCGCCCACGCCTCCACGCCCCGCCCACGCCTCCACCCCCGCCCACGCCCCCGTCTCCCGCCCCGCTCCACGCCCGTCCTCCTCGCCTCCCCGCCCCATCCCGTCCCCTGCCCCGCCCATTGCCCGCGTCGCCACGCTTCCGGCGCGAGTCCTGCCCTCTTGCGCCTTATCCCGCGCAGCGAGTTACGCGCCTTCATAACGCGGCGGCGAAGCCAGCGCGGCCGCCGCACGTCTCCACGCGGCCGAGGAAGCGCCGACAATGGGCGGACGGCGGAGAGTCCTCTTGCTGGCTGCGAATTACGTACTTAAAATACGCGCCACGTCTGTACAATGGCACACGACTCTACTATTTCATAAAACATAGCACATTGCATCTTAGTTATTAATGAAACATGTTTGATACGGAACGAGTTTCGCTTTTAAAGATGAGACGTTACGGCGATATGAGTGAGCTCATCAAAAACATTGTAGTACCGTAGATAAAATAATAGCTTATTGGAAAGAGTGTTTAGCTAATGATGGCATTTCGTTAATAAAAATGAATGTAAATAATATAAAGTTAATATTGTTTCTGGCTTCTAACATCTCGATACAATGTTACAGAAAAAAGTACTGGTAATTTTATACATGCGTATATATAATTATATCCTGATTAAGTCCTCCCAAGAAAACTGTAAGAATAGGACCAAAGAAGAAGACTTATAATTTTTATCATCGGATACACTTACGGTCTGATCACGTCCATTACTGTAAATAACAAAGCCTCAGTTTTGATACATCCCTTTTTTAAAATTTAATGTCCCTTTACTCACAGTCACACTTCAAGCCACAGTCCATCGAATATCATTACAGTCGACATCCAAACACCAAATGTTTTATATTCGAAGCCCTGGTGTGCATTTACTGTCTGTCTGGGTGTATCTTAACCTAAAATCATCAAAACGCACTCCCCCAAAGAGAGCACTGGTTCCCTTCACTTCCGTCGCCTGGATATTGAAGATGAACACTTAGGAATCTTGATATTATCACAATTATTGACAGCACTGCATTTTCTGCGAGAGTATTGGTTTTTTGCCATGACTATATAAATGAAAAGAGTGTTTCTATTACTTCAAAATAGCTGTCATTTTATAATATCGTTAGCAAAATACCCGGCGTTGCCCGGGCTTTCTTCAAATCAAATCTTTGTGAAAGGAAAAAAATCAGTATTATATAAACCACGGTGTTTGAGATAATTTTTAATGTAATTAGTTCAAGTTTTAAAAACACTATAATTTTCATTCATTTAAGTTTACAGTACATTGCTTTTAGATTACAATATTTTCTCTTAAGCAGTGCTACTGACCTTTTGCGAAATATTAGATAGTTGTTCTGTTGCACCGCTACTGCCTGACCTCATAGCTGAACTCAAGGCCATCTTGAATAAACGCCCACACCCGTAAAGTCAACGCCGTTTTGCTTTCTAGGGGGCGTTGCTGAAGTACACTTAATTGTTTGTGAACTTGCAATTTTAAGAACTGGTGAGTCATTTAAAAATAATTCGTGTTGTTCCTAGATCTTTTCCTGATCTGAAATCCAGAAATCCTCAAAATAAAACATCATCCAAAGCCATTTAGTGAAAACAATTCTTTCACCTCTAGCAGAAATAAATGTGGGAGAATTAAACATAGATTTAGCAGAAATGAATTCCAAGCAGTATGTTTTTACTTCATCGCTATCTCTCACGCAAGAGAGAAAGTTAAGTCATGCTGCGCGAAAAAATACCAAATTTGTGGGAGCAAAACTCTCATTATTGTGCTCTAATTACAAACAAAATTAATAAATCTAGTCGCTAAATTTAGAAAAAATCCTCTAACACGTTGTGTAGCCATAATACATGAATTGTGGGAATTTGATACCGAAAAATCCATTGACGGCAAACCGTCCGTCAGTCCGTCCGCACGCCCGTCTCTGAACACCACTAGTGCCAAAATCATACGTAGAACTTTTTCCAAAATGGATATTTTCCTGTCCATCTGGCTCGACTAGAAGCGTCGCAATTTTAAAATACTTTCTTTAAAATTTGGGCATACTTTAAATGAAGCTCCAAGAACATTTTCAAAATTATCTCAAAATTGGCTCCAAATTTTGTTAATTTTTTTTAAAGAATATATTAAAATACACATAAAGATGACATAGGTCCTTTTCCACAGTTAACTCTAAATTTTTGAAAATTTCAAATGTACAAAATTCTTTTTCGGCTAATTCCTCCTATTACAAAAATTGAAGATACAGATTTTTCCTTCGAGTAATTTTTTTTCATTATAAGTTCTTTCTTTAAGATCATGTACTTTTTGAAAATTTTAATAGTTTTCGCGAAATATTGTGTGCAATATGTGCAATAATAAAAAATAACAAATTTGTTCTCAAAATCAGCTCAAAATTTGTGCTTTAAACACGTTTGGTAGGGATAATGCTAAATGTACTCTATAAGATGACACAAACTACTTTGCTCAATTCTTTATTTTTTCCAAAATTACAAATTCGTAATTTTTTCACTGGTCTCTCACGTTGTTAATATTTACATTCCGCATCCGCATATTTACATTTCAATTAGTCCACATTATTGCATTTATGATTACATATGATTTAAATTATTGATAACTTATAAAGTTTCTCGAAAACTCACGTCTGTGAAAATGAGCTCAAAATTTCGTATGTTCAGAAACACTCAAACATCACTTTCTCAAAAATGGCTCCAATATTTTAAAAACTTTTTATACGAATATTACCAAATGGACACTTGAGATGACATAAAAGTCAGTTTGTTGTATTCTGTTGTTTTTTAAAAAATTACGTAAATGTAATTTCTTTAAAATATCTCCTATGTTAACATGCGCATTTCCAGCAATTTGTATACATTATTGCATTTGTGAGTAGCAGTGCTTCAAATGACTTCCAATGAAGGTTTTCCAAAACTCAATATTTTTCTGTGAAAGAGAGTTTCAAGTTTCGCATTTATATAAAAGCCATTTTCTTAAAAACGGCTTCAAATTTTCCAACAAAAATTTCAATGTAGGACAAGGTTTTACTTTTCTATAATATTCTAATAGTAAAATTTCGTTCCTATCATTAAGAAACCGAAAAATTGTGAAAATTTCAAAAACTACTTTGGGTGGCGATAGATGGCAGCTGGCAAGTAAATGGGGCAACACCGAAAAGCTCGCCCAGATCAAAGATATTAGAAAACCAGTTCGAGAAGATCTGTACCATTCTGTAGAGCCACTAGTTGATTTTCTATTAAAGAAGGTTACGGAAAACATCCTTGAGAAAAACACAAAAACTTGTGCATTGGGGGCCTAGATGGAGACATGACAAAAATATGTATTACTTTGAAAATGTTCAAACCCCAAACTTATATTGTGTTCTGCCAGTTTTAGTGAATATCTGTCAGTGTGAAGCAGTTTTAGTGCCATAATATGCAGCATTACTATTTTCTTAGCAAAATATAGCTACTCATCTATTGCACAAACTCTCAGAAATCAATTGTGTGAGTGGTTGTTGTGGAGTAAAGTAGATAGTTCTGAAAACATTAAGGGAGGAAGAATTTGTTATTTGTTGAAATTTCCCTACAAAGAATTACTTCAGCAAGAAAGAAGCAAGACAATATTTAAATTCCAGCATTTTGAATGTTATAATAATACCGATCCATTAAAAAAATGTCTGTCCCAAGAACAAAACACACTAATTCTGGAAGAAAATTGGCCTCTCAATTCAGATTTAATTAAGAAGAAATAACAACAACACCCAATCAGAATTCCCACAATTCAGATTTAATTTCAAAATTTCTTTATCGACCTCAGTTTTTATGTGATTTTTTTTAAAATTGCGTATGTCTCCGTATGTATTATATGTATCTGGCAAAATGGCACGCTGTAATAACAACATATCCACACGTATACAGTAATAAATACAACATAAGCGTTACGAAAAGTGAAGAGGAGGCTTGGAATACTTCGCAGGAAACTTGAAATGCTGCGTTAGCATGGATATTTCCTCCTCTGTCTTCGGAATGTTCGTCACTATAGCAATTATCTTCACTCACTGTTACGTTCTCAGGAGGTAGTGGTACCGGCAAATCTTCACTGTGACATAAAGACCTTACAGCAGATGGTAAATTAGGATAATTGCAGTTTTCTTCGTTTTGAGGTGATTCCAGGTATTTGTGTCAGACAAAAATAACAGTCTGTTGTGTGATCCGTTGGTTTCCTCCAAATCATGGGAACAGCAGAGGGTATGTGTCGTGAACCTTTTAGCCAGCATGTCAGGAGTGTAACACATGACACACGGCATTTATGGAAGGCACATTTCTTGTCCTGGTCGGCTGACACCCGAAATAATGTTCATAACACTTCCTTCTCAAAGGATTAAGGTTCTATTCTCACAGTTAATTATCCACATATATAATATGACGTATTCGGACTATTTTCACAGTTATGAGACATTACTTCGTCTGAAATAATACAAAGCACAAACCTTCACGCATTTAGAACAACAAGCAGTCACATTCAAGCCACTTTCCATGTTGACAGATAGATCTGTCAATGCTGGGACGCAAATTACAAGCAACACAAGGCGATTCTAACTGTTCGAGCATATCTTATCAGCAATATTGTCAAGCTTTTTCCTTTCCTAAAAGTGATTTTTTTTAATTCAATGACATTTATAAGAATTCCTTATACTCGTTTCGACTGTTCCTGAACAATTACATCTGCAGAATTATTAAATAAAACTACATCAAAATAACCAATATTCAGCGTTTTCAAGCATTTCCGTAAATAGAGAGTAGAGTGTAACAAGAAAGCTGAGGCTGGTAGGCAAAAACTGAGTTCATATTCGAATTAAGGGTTCAAGTCTCAGCTAAGAACATCATTCACACTCTTTGTTACGAAAATGTTGTTGACCTGTGTATTTTATTAGTAAGAAACAAAGAGAAAATATTTTGCTTGTAGTTTTGAAAATAATTTGCGGTACTACGAAATAAAATATGAACATTCATCATCAACGTCTGCTTCTTTAATACTCGTCATCAATGGGAATATTTTCTTATCAGACGGAACATCGAAGAATGATGGCGTAGTTTTCAATAAATTGCGTTTTGCATTCTTCTGCAAGACCGTACAACTTACTTTTCTTAACCTTCGCCATGCTATTCTTGTGAAGACACAATTGTAATACGTTGTGATTCAGACAACAACTAACACATCCAACAACAGATTCGATAGATAGAAAACTGTTATAGTATTAAACGTCATTAGACCGATAGACATCAAATAATAGACGCGGTTGAAGTTTGTAAACCGAGGCGAGCCGATTGATTGATTTTTTTCGTGTTTCCGGGCGCGTCAACTACTTCGGTCATTAGTCCCGTTAGTGTAGTGCATGTAATTTTTCTCGGGAGATGGCGGTGATCTTCCCCCGCTGGACGGCGAGATCCGGCGCCGACCTACCGTCGGCTAGTGGGGTTTCCCCCTAACCAGGACTCTCCCACCAGCGGGGCACCGCCCCAGTCGGGGCAAGCTCTAAGCTCCCGATCGGTATCCCGGAATATGTGAGAATGTAGTGCATGTTAGTGTAAGTGTGTGTGTAAGGGGAGAGGATAGGACAAGGAAGAGGAAGGACAGATCGCGCGCGGTCAGTGGCCCGTTTGGTAGGGTACTGCTCCGGCATTCGCCTGGTGTTGATCGGAGAAACCACGGAAAACTACCGATCAGAGCAGCCGGCCGCTAGAATTCTCCTCCAGACAGCAGCTGAATTCGACCTAGCTGAAAAGCTAGTGTCGAAAATTCTGCCGCCGTCAGGACTCGAACCTAGGACCTCCCGGTTAGAGGCGCTGCAGTGACATCAGTTGATGCACTGAGCTACCCCGAGGCGAGCCGAGATTTATAACCAACCAAGTCTGTTGTTTTTGTTAGCCGTGTGTCGTTCAATACTTTTCGTAATACCATCTTCTTATAAGAAAAGTAATCTAAATAAAAAATGGTCTTGCCTTTGCTTACGTAGGAATGCAACACTCCCTTCTATATCGATTCAGACACGAGTCCAAGACCAACTATAATATTGATCTTGGCGAGACATTTTGATTTGATTGTTTCATACGTTGTGATTTTGTTTGACACCATTAAAAAGATAAATTTTCTACAAAATTTGAGATGGATATTCCAGAAGATTTTGTGGAGACAGCGAATAGTCCTAATTTCGATTTGTTACGAACAAAAACGAAATTACGGTATGAGAAGGAATACGAAGATTTCAAATATTGGCGTCAATGCAAAAATGTAAATGAGGTGAATGTAATCCTGGCGTATGCTGAAGAAAAATCTGAGAGATATCCTCCCACATTGTTGTGGACAAAATTCTCAATGTTAAAATTATGTTTATTAGTTAACAAAAATGTTGACATATCAAGGTTAGTATTCCACATTTTTCATTTTTATATTTCTGTTGAGAAAGTTTATTTAGTACGTGAAATGTGATTTGATTTTATAGATTCGGAAAACTATACGTATTTTTTAGAAGAAAATCCAAAGGTTATATTGCCAAGAAGACGAAGATTTTATCCGAAGAACATATTAGAAACTTTTTACTGGAAGCAAATGGTTACTTGTGGCTACTTAAACAAGTTATTTATTTTTTGGTATTTTTGGGGCATGCTGACGAGACGAACTTGTGTCATTGACTACTGATGACATAGAAACCACGACCAATGGAGTACTTGTTACACTGAATTGCACAAAAAAGAATGTTCGTTATTCCCAAAGACGGTCTTCCATTCACTGCATACGATGTATAAAAATATACTGATCTACGTCCATCTGACCTAGAAACTAGACGCTTATTTATAGGTTATAGAAACGAAAATGCACTAAACAAGTTGTTGGTATACACACGATCGGAGATACTCCAAAGAAGAAAGCAGAATTTTTAAAATTAGACTCTCCTGAGCTCTACACAGGGCATTGTTTTCGACGATCGGCCACAATGCTAGTGGAAAACGGTGGCAATCTGCTTTCTTTGAAAGAACTTGGAGGTTGGGAGTCTTCGTCTATAGCCGAAACTTACATTGAACAATGTTTCAAAAATAGTTAAAAGTTCTAAGCAACTATTCAGCACCAACCAGATTGCATCAAATGATTCAAGTACGTCAACGTCGGCACCTTCAACTTCTTATGAAGGTTTAGAAATTAATAATAACAGTAACTGTTGAGTCAATATTAATATTTCTAATAATGAGACATTAGAAAAATGAGTTAAAAATAAGAATGCTTTAAGTGCTGAAAATTAATAAATTATGTTTTACGTTGTTTGTCATTTGTCTTAAGAGTTGAATAAATATTTTGAAGCTCACGTGGCCTTCACGGCCGGCGGCCGTTAATTCCTTAACGGCCGGCGGCCACTAAGATTACCTTTTCATTCCTCTATTGGGTTTGGTTACGCAGACGTGTTTACAGCACAGTATTACGAAAAACTATTTCCAGTACTGACATTATTTTTATCGCGGACCGCGTGGTCTAACTTACTCCGCAGGCGCGTTAATCTGCGCCCGCACGAGCATTTCCGCGTGGGCACCTCGACGCTCTTGCGGAGACAGTCAACCTCCCCTGCCTTCCCTCTTCTTTCCCCTCCAAATCTAGAAAGGGGTGTACAAGCCCTGCCAGGACTCTTTTAGTATTGACGACGACACGATGTCAAGGGTAAACACTTTCTTCAGAACACAGACAAGTGGATTTCTGTACACGCATTTAAATGTCCTGATTTGTCTGTCTGAGCAGCACTTTGAATCCAGCGGGAAAGGGTTAAACTGTTGTAGCAAAACTTGAAATTGAAATTTTACTTCACACCTGAATATTCTCCATAGTTTCTAGGACATAAATTACTGGTGGTTTACGTAAAATGTATTGTAATATTTAATATTATTGACTTTTGATTAAATGAGATTTTAAAAAAGCTATTCAAGAAGAGAAAAAATAAATTTTCCCGTCCAATCTTTTAAAAACGTAGGAAACAGTGGAGAAAAGTGCTGAAGTATAAAAAACGAGGGATAAGGTGGTGTAATGTAGTAATCTCAGGAAAAGGTGCAGAAAAGTGCAACCAATTGTGTTCATTTCGCTTCAATTCGCCCCCCTTTCCAATACGTATATTTAACTATCTGCATAAAAAGAGCATTTCTGAAAATGTCACACGTTCAAATCCTTTCCCTACGCATAACAATATTCAATTTCAATGGACAACATTCATTAGATTTATATAATTTTTTTCTTAAAAAAAACTTCGAAATTCTACTTCACCTGTTGTGAATTTAGTTACATTTGAGAGAAAATTAAAATATATATTTGTATTTATTTATACAAAATATTTCCTCTCTGGTCATATTTAGCATAAGATAGCTGTATTATGAATGTAGTATCAAATGTAATTGGCGTAGTGTTCCTTTGTCGCCGTGCGGAACGCTAGAGTCGCTGACCAACACGTCATAGGGCATTTAATACGCTACTGTATATGATACGTATACTGTGGTTCAGCAGCATCGCTGCTCGCCTCTGACGGAGTATATTAGGAACTAATCCTCTTAGCGAGGAGCGAAAAATAATAATCGTGGTGTAGCTACCAACATACTATTTAAATGATTTATTTTCCGCATTTGTGTTGCATTAATCTTTACCAAACTTCGCAAGGACACTGCGACGATCCTGAAGAAGAGCCTGTAAAAATTTTGTATACATTTATACACAACTTTTTATGGTATCGATTGCCGCTTACATGACGTTGAATTCACTTTTATTAGTACAGATATGCTTATTTAGATTACATAAAAAACAATTCGAATTTTTTTACGATATTTGTCTGTTTGTCCGGAACAGTCTGGAACGGCTAAACCGATTTGGATGATGACCATTGAAAAGTAGAGTATTTTGTTGGGGTAACTTAGATTACAGTTTTACAAATTATTATTATTATTATTATTATTATTATTATTATTATTATTATTATTATTATTATTGTTGTTGTTGTTGTTATTATCTTTAATATACAGAATTGTTTGTTTTTACATTCAAATTTATAGTTTTCTCCAATCTTAACGAAAGTTTGTAAACGTGACCTTGAAAACAAGAGAAAAGATGCTGTCTGCTTGAGACTTCGTAAAAAATACATACATTTCCCCTTTCCTATACCTTTTGTCCAAACTTTAGGTGTGTACTCTTCCCGTTTTTCATAAATATCTCGCAAACAGTGAATAAACATCCGTAAGTGAAACAAAAGTTTCTCAAATCCCATAAAATATTCTACATTTTAATTGTTTCAAATAGCGTCATTGCGTTTTGAACATTTCCAGATCGAAATTGTAAGGGGAAGTTTGTAAGTATGTCTGTTTAGAGCTGCCCGTTGCAGCGGTAATCAGAGCAAACACGAGGTTGAATATCGAAAGGGCGGAGTCGGGCGAGAACAGAGGGAAGGAAAAGAGTGAATTTGGGCAAAGCGGAGTAGGGCAGGCTAGGACGGGTATACACTATAGATATAATGCTTTTTTCTCAATAGATGACCGTGATAAATAATTATCCGGGTAACATGAGTTACTTTGGATGAAACGTGATAAAAAGATTTCACTTCCTTAGGTCCACTTATACCCTGTAAGTCCAATGTAATAGTAGATCTATTGCATATTAGGTATAATGCGACAGAAAGTCCACGAGACAAAAGGTCCATTAACACAAGAGGTCTACAATACATAGGTATAATAAGTATGCACGAGGAGTAATAGATATATTGGGTCTAATAGACAAGTTTTAATTTTTTAACTGTTGAGCAAAAGAGGCCTGAAAACCAAACTCAAAAATTCTATAATGTCAATTAAACACCCAATGAAAAAGCTGTTTCAGTATTTTCAAGAAAGCAGAGATAACGACGCATATCTGCAGTCTTTGAGCAACAGATTAAAATTCCACACACTTCCAATAAAGGAAAGTGACGACTAAATATTTCAAGTCCTCTTTATTATTACAAACATTATGAAATTAGTGAATTAAAGCTTGTCACTCCTTATTGTTTAATTTTAGACATAATAATATACTAACATAATAATGTAGGCGATATTATGTTATGAATATCTGTTGGACCAAATTTTATTAGACATTTTTAATGTAGATACCATTTTTAACAGATGTTTTTCGTAGACTTTCTATCACTAGACTTAACAAATTAGACCTGTCATATCTAATTAAATCCAAAATAGACCTGTCGTATAAAATTTGTCCTAACGATCTCTAACCGATAAAAGTTTAGGGATGAATATTTTTGTTTTTCATAATACACTAATACAAGTAATAAATCCCTAAAAATCACTAATAGGTCGAAATGTAGACAGCATAAACAACATAAGTGAGCTTAACTCGTTAACCTCTGATATTTGTCACCCTTTTTCAAGAGAGGACAAACAAGAGAAACTTGATTAAGGTGTTCGAGCTGACAACCTGTTTAGTTTATGGAGACAAAATGAAGCTATTTTCTTCAAAGTATAACGTAACATATAAAGTAACTAAATTTTATTATAGTTTTTTTTTATCAATGCGACATATATTAGCTGATGCAATGAAATATATCGCTTTATTTCATGAACTATTTAATATTTATACAACTGATATACAACGTTTAGTTCACGTGTAGATAGATAATATGTTAATGATACAATATTATTATACATGTATAATATTGGCATATAAAGGATAACATTTAATTAGGAAAGGTGTTACGTAGTGCAGGGAGAATTTATCTCGATATTTTAAAAGCACTCCTGGTATTTAATAAGACTATTCCAGAATTTAATTACCTTCAAAAGTGTTTCAAATTTCACCAAATATTAATTATATTAATGAAACGCGCACATACTGTTCACAACGAGTGATTTATTTAGCTATAAATGTTTTATCGCAGTCAGTAGTGGAAGAGTGTTTTAAGAATATATATGGTATATAAACTATATATATATATATATATATATATATATATATATATATATATATATAAACTATTTTAGATTTATCCACTCTTTGGTGTACACCAATGTGGCTAAATGCTACTGGTTTTGTTAATTTCTTGAGTGGATAAGTGAAACTAATTGATCATATGTTATTTAATATTAAAATAATTAAAACACAAACGGTTTTCGTTTAGAAAGTAATTTGAGCATTCTTCTCACCCAAATTTTGAGATTTTTCCTTTAAATGAAATGTAGTGAGCCGCAGGTATGTTATTATTTACTTTTACTAACAGTGTTATAGGATAAACACTAATTTTAATATCATAAAATTAATAGAATGTATGCTAATCTGGCGTCATTTGTCGTTACGTTGTCGTCAACACCAACTATATTGTGAAGTTGCAACATAGTTGGTCTTGGCCGTTTTATTCACTGACTTGCAATTGATCTGTCAAAAGAAGACGATGCTAAGGTTCTAGTTAGTGAAGCGAAGATAGAGAGCTTTTTGAGTTCGAAGAAGTGTTTTTAAATGCATAAAGAAATGAGAGATAATAATAAATAAACGACATGAAACTATTCAGGTTTTCAATCTTCCTTATAATACTTATGTTCTATTTTTTAATGTAACTTTTCTTGAGTTCGTTTGTGCGTCGTAATCGCAGATGGTCAGCTAGAACTGGCTTAGCTCAGTAAATGTTAAATAATTAAAGAAATAATTGTTGTATGCAACTTCCTGTGGTACTTTTAAATTATTGTTTGAAAATTTTTTAACATATGTGCCGTTAAATTTTCGATTTTTTGTTGTTGTTTAGGAATAGACAATATCTAAATAATCTTTTAAGGTTTGTAAAAAGTAACCTACCTTGACTTGTAACTTACAAGGAAGTAAGTAAATTGAACCAAATCAGTTACTTAGAAATTAAAAAGAGCTTGTATATTACACGAGATTCCTTTTCTAGGAGATATTTTGTAACAGACGCGCGACGTTCCAATCTTCTCTTGAAGCGATGTTCGTTTTTCTCCTTGACCCAATTTCTCCGTTTGCTGACGGCATTATTCCTCTTTCTAATTTCATGGGAGCGTCTTTCAATATTCCCTTGGCGACAAGGAGACAAGAATTTGGTGTGCATGGCGGACCATTCACGATTTTTCAGTTATCTGGATGTTCACAAAAATTAAATAAATTTGATCGAATTCTTTTTGAGATGCCATAATACACACAATCTCCACAGACAAACTTCTGGAATTATCAACACATCAATCATAAATTTGACTTTGAACATGATATTCATTATTCAAATGCAAATATATTGATACTTCTATAACGGAACTGTCAGATTATATAACGCTTAAAGAAATTCCTTATTTTTCAAACTTATCAGCATTACGCGTTTCTACAGCAATATCAAAACATTTAGGGTTTAAATTTCAAAGTTGTTAATATACGAAAGAACCCTTAACAAGCCAAAAACACGTGGTTAATGCTGAAATCCCCGTGTCTGTGCATTTGTGATAAATGTGCACACACTCACAGGAATAAATATTAAGATAATAAATATCCGGCAATATTTCCGATACACTTGAATGTTGAATTTGTATATTAACTTTGCAGTATAAAAGTAAACGAAGTATTGTCTATTGTGAAATAATATTCATAAGATGAAGGAAAGAGGAAAATAACATGAAAAAATTATAGTTTATTATGTCATTCAATTCTTAACATGGTGATTAAACCATTGCAGTGTTATTACTTTCAGGAACATTTGTTAATCACGCATACCCCTGACGAACTCCCAGCCCAAGTAAATATTTCAAAAAGAATAATTACGTTAATGAAAGGAAATGCCCCAATTAGAATCTTATAAATTGTCTAAAACACAACTACGTGAAGTATTTGAAGTTACAATCATCATTAATTACAATACATTTCTGAGAGTTGTGTCCACATTATACTATCGCATCGCTATTATAGCAAATATTCTCCATGCTTTCCAATCTTTGATTTCTTGTTGGGGAAATGTTTAGTTATCTTCTTTATTTAGTGAATCAATCAAATTACACATCTTCCTCGTGGTCTTCGGCCTCGAACATTTCCATTCATAACAACTCTTTTGTTTTCCTCTATTAAAATAACGAAATTGATAAAAATTAGTGATTAATTTCCTCTTAAGTAATCCCACCGCATTCTGTAAAGTATGTGATCGAGGGGTGTAGTCCACCAGTTTAATTTTTCCCTCCGTGCATTGAAAAATACACAAGTTAAAAAAACTGCATTTAAAAAAACTGTTATTGTACGAAAATCGATAGATAAATAAATAGCGTGTAGTTGCTTTACTTTGTTTAATGTATCAAAGTATTAAACTTCTTTTGTATGTTTCGGGATTCAACGAAGAATCGTTGTAAAATCTGATTTATTAGGACGAAGGATTTAATCTTTTTTGAAAAAGAACTGTTTTGAAAACTAAATAGTGATTATTGAACATATCTTTCCTTTTTCTTGAAATTCACCCGATTCCCTTTTTTCCGAAAGATCTTAAATCACGCAACCTGTCTCGCGGTGTATGCCATGTATCAACGGCACTGCTCCAGAGTTTTCCAGTAATATCAAATCACACCCGGCATTAATTGATTAAATGTAAAACTACCTTATATATTAATGGAAACTCGAGATAAATAAGATAAATGAGCCAACAAAACAAGACATGATCTACTATGAAATTTAGATTGGCGTGCGCATTTCAGAAACGAGACTACTTAAGGATTTAAGTGAGATGAGATTATGCAAAAGCTGTTGCAGTTTCAAAGAAGATATTTTATTAAAAATAGTGCACAATACTAAATTAATTACAATTCTATATTTTTAATTTTATTATCATAACATATCCGAAGGTAGGAAGCATTGATTGTAAACATCACACATACTAAAAACACAAATTATTGACTGTAGATTATTGCTGACATTCATTTGCATGTTAGTGTCCTGGGAGTTTTGAGCTGTTTGCCGACCGCTCGTGCTGCATAGGTTTCCGCTGCGATTGCGGAGCGGCGCGTAGTGGAGCGAGCGGAGGTCTCCGGAGCCCCGGCCGCGGCAGCGCCGGGGACCGAAGCGTGCGCTCGGGCGGCGCGCACCGTCTCGCTGCGACGCCGGGCGACGCCGAGCGACGCGAGCGGGCGACGCGCGCGGGCGATGACGGGCGAGGCGGGCGGAGCGTCGGGGGAACGCGCGGCGCGGGCGCTGGTTACGCTGGTAACGCGCGCTGAACCGAGCCTAGCGCCGGAGACAGTCAACACATCCGCTTCCGGCCGGCCGGGCATGAACATCGCAGCGGCGCCCAGCCGTCCGCCCGCCCGCTCGCCCGCCCGCCAGCCCGCCCGCGCCACCGCCCTCCGCGCGCTAACTCGATCTGCTTAATCCGTGGGCGGCGGCGCGAGCGGCGAGGCGGTGGCGGTGGAGGCGGCGGGGGCCGGGGCGGGGGCGGCGGCGCAGGGAGACGAGGGGCACGCATTGATTCCGATCCTCCACTCGCCCGCAGCACGCATATGCCGCCGCCGTGCCCGTGTCTTCGGCGCACTGACTGATGGGGAAATCAATTATGAATTGGGATCCGTGCGGCCCGGCGCGGCGCCCCGAGCGGCCGGACGTAGCAGGGGAGCCGAGGGGGGCGGGGGAAGCGACCAAGTGAAGTGACACAATGGGCGAAGCGACAATACACCCCGCCACCGACGCCGAGCCGCCTCCGTCGCCGCCCCCGCCGCCCCGCTCCTCCCAGCGCCACCGCCACCGTCACCGCCACCGCCGCCGCGTCCGTTTTGTTTTTATGCCTCTCTTCCCTTTTCCCTTGCGTGCTGGCTCGCCCACCCCGCGCGCTCCGCCCCTTCCCGCCCCGCCCCGCCCCACTCCGCGCGCTCCTCCTCTACATAATAAGTTTGACATCGACTCTCCCTCACGCCTCGCCCCCGCCGCCCCGCCTATCTACTCTATTTTAATTATCCGGCATTTGCCTTGCTGTGTAACATCGACTCGGAAAGCTGGGCTCCGCCGCGCCGGGTGGAGAGTGGGGGAATTAAAAATCCGGTGGTGCCGAACCAAACGAGGGGCGGGGGGCGGGGCGCCGCAGGGAGCGCAAGAGAGGGAAAGAGAGGGAAAGAGAGAGAGGGAGAGAGAAAGAGACAGAGGACGAAGGGCGTCCGAGAGGCGCGCGAGCGGAGAACGAGACGGCGAGCGGAGGCAGCGCGGCGGCGGCGGCGGCGGCAGAAGAGGGGAAAAAAGCTGATCTGGAAACTAAAATAAAGCAGAAGGCCCGGCCATTCTTGCGCGCCGCGCGCTCCGCCGAAAGCTTGGTTTCATTACGAGGCGGGTATTATTTAGAAAACCGCGCGCCGGGAGAGGTGGGAAGGCGACGCGGGGGCGGGGCCGAGGCCTGGGTAGGGCGGAGGCGACGCGCGGATAAACCGACGCGGGAAGGAGCGAGAGGGGAAGATAAGCGTGGGAGGTTGGTACTACTGGAATGTATTATTCTGCTCCCGCTGTCTAGTGTTTGCTATTGAATGTGCAAAGCATCATTGTTAAGCGACGGAGCAGAGCTGAAGGGCGTACCTCGGGTGCGCCGGGGATTGTGGGTTCTCCACCCCCGTGAGCCGAGGGGGCGAGGGCGAGGGCGGGGATAGGCGGCCCCCGCCGCGTTGAGGACGTGGCTATTGATCACGCAACTTAATCTTGCGAGATGCGAGGCGCGGCCCCTCTTTCGGTCTCGCGTTCGACCCCAGGCGCAGACCCGCTGCGCGGAGGGAAAAGCGTTTTATCGTCGCCTTTGCAAATCAAGACCTATTTGCAGACTTCTGCTGCTACCTTTTGCTGCACAAGAAAATGAAAATCTAATTCGGATTTACAACTTTCTGTGACGCCTTACCTGAAATATCTCGCTAGTTTCTATTAATTCATTTAAATCAGTTGAAAGAGATCATTATGATAATATAATTGTTGAATTGACTTATGCATAGTTATTATGAACTCAAAAATTAAAGCATGAAGCAACTTTGAGATACCTTGTATTTTCCTAGCTGTAAATCGTAAGTACCGTTTTTCGCGATATCTCTACATGTGTGTTGTTGGTATAAAAATGTTTTTAAAATGTTGACAAACAAAACTAACCTTACTATATCAAATGCATTATTAATTATTAATGTGATATATAATCATTTCAATGTAAGTTTTGTCTGAAATTGTCAATAAATTAAAGAAAACACATTTTTGACACCATGCTGTATGTTGGCCTGAGGATAATTCGTCTTCCTTTAAAGATGTTTTTACAACGGTAAAATTTCTTAACTTTTACATCTACTTTTATTATACCATGTATCCAAGGTGTAATAAAATTTTTCATTAACAAAAATCGGGAACAAACAGTGAGTTTCCTACACAGTAACAGGAATTGACGAATTTTATATCGCCATCACCCAAAACATTTATATTTCAGAACTCAATTATATTTCAACAAGTAGATTTAAATAAAAACTAGCATTCCTGGTTGCAATTCTTCACTCAATTAAATATATTTATCATTTTCAAAACAAATAAAACTGCACAGAAAAATATTGTTTAAAGAGACCAAAATGAAGCAAACCATGTAAAATGATGCTCTTCAATAGAAGAGAAAGCTATAGCCAGGTCAATACCACAATACCATTTCATGTCGACAGCACTGGAGTTACTTTTCATAGCATTTATTCGAATCCGTCATTTCGAAAACAATAAAAATGCAATTTTCCATCATTGTGCTGATTGGTTCCCTTGCCCCAAAATCTACCTACCTGCACACGTGAGTCCATCACGGCCAAGAACGCGGCGAAGCCAATACAACAAACAACGAATATTCAAAGGATAAATTATCGACATTATGAAGGTAAATTCAGGTATGCAGCCTAAACAATATTCGATGCTTGATTCAAAATAATTGAGTACATACGGATATGCGTGTGTGAATTTTTAAAATTCCGAGTATTGTGACATCCAGGAAATGACCTCCATCACAAAACGCAATTTTAAAATATGTTTTTCTGAGAATGAAATAGAGCGTAATATTGGTATCTGACTTTACTAATTCTATGTGCTAAAAGTATGGGCCTATATTAACTAGATAAGACCTACCCATTAAGTCACTAATAAAAGAGAGATATCTGACATATATCTTGAGAACTTAGGCTTCCGCGGTCGGAGCCTGAATGTTTTTCGCTGTCCAGGAGACGCCACGTCCAAGGCACAGGTGCCGACGTTTCCGCCGCCATTCTGCGACGTTCCTCAGGACATAATGCCCTGGACATATATCTTACACTCTTTTTTTAATATTTCACATTAGTTGTTACAGATCTACATCATTCTTAACCTTAAAAAATAATTTCATTTATCCACCCCGGCTGCTCTTCTTAAATTCGCGTCTCTGGCAGCACATTCTTTATAATACTCTTTCATGTTTTTCGGGTATTTATTTTTCTTAATTCGGAAAATAATTGTCAGTTATATATTATTTCGTAATGATAATTTTTATGATTTAGTTCTAAATCATGTATTTTATTTTGATAATATCTAAGTTCTTTCAAAACTCTAAACACTTTTTTCACAGTGGTTTTATAAAACTCCACATGTTAGTTTTGAATCAGAATTTTTTCTTATACACGTGATAATTTGACACAAAAGAGATTTGAGCTGGGCATTTTAGACACTTGTAACTTTCACTACCCTTTTACTACCCCAAATTAGATTAGTTCAATTGTATATAATTACTAAAGACAGGATTTCCATGCAAATGCATGTTTTTATTTAAGCTTCGTAGAGATTTCAAACTTTGTAAATACGTGTTTCATGAAAAACTCGTTTAAAAATGCATACTTTTCCCGTGCATGTTTGCACGTTTTGATAGTTTTTTGGAGAAATTCATGCATAATACATGTTTGGACTATTTTAAATTCATGTTGCATATTTAGGCTTCTATCTAACATATTAAGTACTTTCTTATTATTTTTCTGCATAATTTGTGAATATTAGAACTGACACATATTTTGTATAAATAGCATATTAATCTTACATCCTTATAGCACGAAGTTGTCTATGGTGCTTATTGTTATACTACACATTTTCACTTTCCGGTGCACTTCTTCGCTTTTCGCGGTGAGTACACGTGTGGTGAGCAACGATCGCGAAATGAACATCAACGCCATATGATACGTTGCAAAGGATACGGGAGATACATGAAGTCAAAACTCAATACCATTTGATAACTGATAATTGGAGAAGAAAAGAATCAAGAGCAGGCTCTCTCAGTCTCCTTGCGTGAAACAGAATATTAACACAAGTTTTGTAATCGTGGAATTAAGTATAAAATGAATACTTCCAAGGCTTCGTTTGCATCCTATCTCAAACGATTGAGGATGATAGAAATGTAATTTATTGCAATTGCTGTAATAAAGAAGTAAGTAGGTTATACTGTAAAGATTGAACAATTAAAAAAATAGATTTACTGGTGGTGTTATCCTAGTCTAAATATTTAGTACTTCAGTCTAATGTTAATAATCATTAATTATATAATTATAATAATTATAATAATTGAAACTCAGAAAATTATAAAACAATGTCAATGAAATAGATATGAAACGAAAAGGAAAACTTCAATTTTTATTGAAGTGAAAATAATTATTTTCGGGATATTGTTAATATTTTTTGCAGTTTTGAAATTTTTCTGACGTTCAAAAAATTGTATTGTAGAAACTGTTTGGCACATTGTCTTTAAATAATTATTGTATGTGTTAGTATGCATAATCTTTCCAGACATTCTTCTCGAGTTTCAGAATTGGACCTCTATTATTTTAAATGTTATTGAAAAAATTGTAAATCGTGGAGTATTTTTTATTTTAATTTCGTTTGAAGTACTAGTAGAATTGCTGTGTCTGTGAAAAGAAAAATTTTATCAACAAGGCAACTATAGAATAGGAGTAAGTACTATGATAAAACAAGTGCGACCTAAATCTGATTTCTAGGACCAAATCTCAAATTCGAGCCTAAATAATTTCTACCCAGATAGTTTGAACCTGAACGTTTAGTTAAATACACTCTAGTAAAGAACGTTTGTCTTAAATTAAATATAATATTAATTTGCGGCAAAATTTGAGAAAATTTGTTTCAAAACATGCTATTTTTTATAAAAATTCGAATACTCTTCTTAAGAAATATGTATCTCTATATAATTTGAATTTATTTATGGAGATTAAATATTCTAAAAAGTTTCATGTGGACCTTGCATCTATTTCTCATAGTGACAAATATAAAGAAAGAAAAGAAACTGCGTGACATTTAGTGCAAACTTTTATTTCTGAGGCAACATTGAAGTCTGTAACAAATCCATTTTTAATGAAAATGTGTAATGCTTTAGTAGAAGTAATTATACTGTTTGAAAAAGTAGCAAATCCAACGGCAAAGGGATTTTTAGAGAAATATACATGACGGGACATCCCGGATTCATACACACGAAGAAAAATTATATTCTTTAACTTCAGAAGTTAGAATCAGTAGGTCTTCATCTGGTGGATTCATTAAAAGTTGTTGAAGACATCAAAGTATCTAGAATTAATTTTTGGAAATGTGTGTAAGACTGCTACGGAGAAATTGCATAAAGTGTTAAATTCAAATCATGTCTTGAAATTTCTCCAAAATGTAAAAAACATTAGTTGGGGTGAAAAATCAGAAAATGCAGAATTTGACCGTACATTGGCTTAAATTTCGACTTTGAAGTATGCTTCAATTATATCTTGTGACGTAAAAAGGTCATTTTCTGCATTTAAATACATTTTTTCTGACAAAAGAATGAATTTGACATAGAAAAGTATAGAAAAATTTTTAATTGTCCTCCATCTCAAAAGATAATATAACTACAAATTTAAGTAAATTGAAAGTTCATTGTGCGTGTTTTGTTCACTTTTCCCTGCATCGTGCATATTTGGGTATTTGAGAGTGCATGTTTGCGTGCATATTCTGGCATTTGATAGTGCATGGAAATCCTGTCTCTAATAATTATAGTAGTTTCATTTTATATACGACTTTTTATAGAGATACTGACAAAGCTCTGATTTATACAGTTTCTTAACCTTCATAAAAGTCGCATTATCATTGTCATTGTCATTATCACCATCAGAAGTATACTTGTTAAATGTTTCAAAAGAGTTACGAATGCGAATACCGTTCAAACAGCCGACGCACGGCAAAGCGGGCAGACCGGCTTAGGTGGCTAAGGGTATCAACTGACGTGACTGCAGTGCCTCAAAGAGAGGTCCTAGGGTTCGAAACCCGACGGTGGCAGGATAATCGACACTAGCTAGGTCGAGTTCTCTAACTTTCTAACTCATGGATTCTCCCATCAACTCCAGGCGAATGCCGGAGCAGTACTCTAACAAACGGGTCAAGGACCACACGCGATTATTCTTTCCTCTTCCTTGTACTATCCTCTCCCCTTACACACACTTACATTCACATGCACTATACTACAACAAAGGCCAGGAGACCAGTTGAGAGCTTAGAGCTTGTCTCGGCTGGGGGGGGGGGGGTGACCCGCTGGAGGAAGATACTTGGTTGGCGGAAAAAAACCGCAAGCTAACGAGTGGGTCCGCGCCGGCTCTCGCCATCTAGTAGGGGAAGATCACCACCACCTCCAGCGTGAAAACATGCGCTTTCGGGACAAATGACTATAGAAGTTGACGCGCCCGGAATCACAAATCCATCAATCAAACCAAAGCAGGCAGACCCAGCGTGATGATTATCAACGGAGGGATGCGCTCTACCAAAGCGGAAGGCCATGGTGCTAGACGAACGACACCCCCCTAGAGCTGGGTCCAATGGAAGAGCCGTAAGCGGAGCTGAGACAGACACTTCGATTTTGCATGCAAGCGAGCTAGAAGAGTGGGTGGAATAAGGCTACCCTCAGTCAAGGGAATCGTTGCGCTTCCAAGTTATTTTTCTGGAGTTCTCTGGCATTCTCTGGGCTACGGTTAATTTGCACTTTTTTTACATGGCATACGAAACCTGATACCATTGCTCAAGCCTGATTATTCTCGTATGTAAGCTCTTGCTTCATCTAAATTTATTTGCAGAAAAACTGTTTTCTTTATTTGCTGTAATTTGAGATACTACAAAAATTAATATTATTTTCTTGTCTGGAACGTTTGAGTAATCTGTATTCTTATGTCAAGCTTTGCGGCACTTTTCTTTTTTTAAATTTATTTATTTATTTCCTGATCAGAAGATCATGGTTTTCAGGAAATTGAATTGGTACATGTTATGAACATTTTGGATATTTATCCTAATTTCTGCTATTTTTCTTTTAGCTAACTGTAACCTTTGCCTGATTCTACGTATTTTGAATTATTTTACATGTAATTTTCACGATATTTGGTATTGCAGGCTTTGAATACATGCTTCTTTATTATTATTCTTTTGTCCATAGACCTGAGTACAAATGTCTATGGAGATAGAAAAATAGGGAAACGGGAACAGATTCTGATTCTTGAATTTGTAGGTTTCCAAGGTTGAAAATCGGGGTGCAAGGTAGAAGCAGTAGTTTAAAATAAAATGGTTCATTTAATTTTGACAAAATTCATTGATTGGTGCAGTTGACAATTCATTGTGTATTTGACTATTGTCAATGAACAAAGTTGCTTTAATGATTTTACGTAAAAATTTGTTTTGAACCGTTATTAATAATTTGATGCGACTCGGTGCGAAGTTGTGCCATACAGAGTAGGCATATGTTAGTGTAGGACGAATTATTAATTTAAATAATATACTATTTTTGATGCTGAGTTATTATTTAAAGTTGATTAGAGGGTTAGGTTTACTCATTTTAGCGTAAACTTTGTTTGACTGATTTAGTAAATGGGGTTTCCATGTTAGTTTTTTATTTAATAGAACTCCAAGATATTTTACTGGTGTTCGGGAAGAGAACAATGGGACATTGATACGACATTGATACGGACATTGATTCGTATTTTCTATTTTTACTTCTGGAGGTGTAGACGACATTCGAAGAGTAAAAATTTTACATTGAGGATTTTCTGGATTGAAATTTATTTTCCAGACTTTCGTCCAATTTTTGATTTTTTCTAAATATGTTTTAAGGTAATCATACGCAATATTAATATTCTCGTTAGCTACAAAGAGATTCATGTCATCCGTATAGAAAGCGATCACTGAGTCTATCGGAGGAGGGAAATCCGCCATAAATATGGTGAACAATAAGGGTGTTAAACAAGAACCTTGAGGTACCCCTGATTTTATTGAATGTGATGTTGATAGTTCACAGTTTATTTTAACTTTGAAGAACCTGTCACAAATAATTAACCTAAAAAAATAATAGATGAATAGATGAAGAACCTGAACAAATAATAAAAGAAAAAAGGAAGCGTATCTAAAATTTTTACAAACTAAATCGCAAGACGACAAACAAAATTATAAATACAAATATGTAATAGTTAAAAAAGAAGTGAGAAAATTAAATAGAGAAAGCTGGGATAACTACATAAGCAATCTTGAATACGATGTTCACGGTGCTCAGACAAGGCTCTGAAACATTTAAACACAGAAGAAAGAGACACTGTATATCTGAATAATATCATCACAGAAGATTGGTTAGAATATTTTACTAATCTATAGGCAAATCATACAAGTGGAGATATTTTAAGGAATGACTTCCAAACTTTTGAACCAATAAATGATATTGGCCCTATAGAATATAAGGAAATGGAAAGTATCCTAAATTCGTTCCTTAATAATAAAGCCCCAGGTAGAGATGGAGTAAACATGGAACTACTAAAATATGCTCCCAAGGCAATTAAACAACGTCTTCTGGATATATTAAACTTGTGCTGGACAACTTCCCAGCAACAGCATCCCAAGAGAGTGGAAACAATCAACAATTATTCCAATCCACAAAAAGGGAGATCCTTCGAATCTCAATAATTATAGAAGAATTAGCTTACTAAACACAGCTTATAAACTATATGCTAAAATAATTACACGCCAACTAAATGTAATAAGTGAAGTTAAACTAAGAGAAGAGCAATCAGGCTTCAGAAAAGGAAGATCTTGCTCAGACTGTGTTTACATCTTACAGCAAATTATCCAAAAAAGAAGAAAATTCAATCTCCCAACATTCATCCTCTTCGTGGATTACGAAAAAGCATTTGATTTCATTTACAGAGAAAAACTGTTGGTTATAATGTACGCTAAAGGCTACCCTAGCCATCTCATTCAAAATCTTTATAAAAACACAAAGATAGTAGTACAAATAAATGACAAGTACAGCAATACATCTCTTGTCAATCAAGACGTCAAACAAGGTTGTCCATTATCACCGGCATTGTTTAATATATACATCGATTCGGCTGTAGAAGAATGGCAATCATCATCACCACCTGGAATAAATATAGGTAATATGCCCTTCAAGACTATGCTATTTGCAGACGATCAACTACTTATTGCAGAATCTGAAAATGACTTACAAATAGCGGCTTACAAATTACAAAAAGTAATGGAGCAATATCATCTTAAGATATCTGTTACCATCTATATCTATTACCATCTATATCATAAATCTAAAACCATGGCTTTTGTGGGTCCAGAACATGTCAGGTGCAAGATAGTTCTAAATAATAAAAGTTTAGCACCTTTTATTACTTAGGCTGCAGTGTGTCGTATCTAATAGAAAACGATCTTGATGTGAAACTGAGTGGATTTCAGAGAATATATGGAACAATAAGAAAAACATTAAAAAATAAAACCCAAAGAGGCACTCAGTTAAAGTTTTATAAAACACTGGCCATCACAACATTAACCTATGGATGCGAAAATTGGACGTTAAATAGGTCATCAAAAAGGAAAATCCAAACTAGCGAAATGAAGTTCCTGCGAAGTGTTGCTATCTATTCTTTATTAGATCATAAGAAAAATGTGGATATAAGACATGAACTAAATAATTTTAACCTCTTAGAAAGAGTCGAAAAACAAAAACAAAATTGCTATGCGCATATTATAAGAATGAACAAAGTCAGACTCCCTAAACAAATAATAAATTATGTACCCACTGGCAGAAGAAGAGTTGGAAGACCAAAGACTCGGTGGATTCATGATGTCAACGTTAAAGAGGACGGAACAGGTCTACAGACCTAATTCTTGATATTGAAGAACATGTCGTTTCATCGTTCACTAAAAATGTTAAGGTTAAGATATATTGTCAGTTTCATTATGTTTTGTACGAGAATTTCCGTGAAAGACAATTCCTTCTTACGCAGCCTTTACCATGAGTGTTTGAGAGTAAAATCAATGAGTAACCTGGCTCGTCGCATGGAAACAATATTGTCGATTCGGTCTTCGAACTTTCACCCGTGCAATAAGGAACTTATCATTTAGACATTATTCATATATTTTATAAACAAGACTCTTTTAAGCGGATGTCTTACATGATGGAAGGTCATTATACACACATCTAAACTGGAGATAGTCCTGGAGTTTGCCTCTTGTAAGACGGCTTGTTCTCTAAACGGGTTGTCCTATAATGGGGTTCTTAATTTAATCTCGTTTTAAAAGCAGAAGAAACGGAAAGGCAATGCAAAACATTGTAACTTACTTCCACTACTGCCTTTTCAGTCTTACTCAGCAGAAGCTCAATCACAAATGATGGTACCAAATTAAGAAACTATCCTACCTTCATAACTATATATATTGTAAATACTTATATTGCAGTAAAGAAGAATTCTGACAAAGATTCTGACGGCTCAGACGTTCATAATTTCAAAATCTTCAAGATTGGTTCAATAGATCTTTCGTAGAAGAAATAAATTGAAACATTATTACTCTATAAATACATATCTGAAAATGATATTTTGTAACCAGATTCTAATTTTTAATCTCTTTGGTCGGATGATTCTCTGATGTTAAATTATTGCTAATATATACATACATATCCTGTAAATATGTAATATCAGTTCGTGGTATTTTCAAAGAAATATTTTATGATAAATTAAAAAATTGTGGACATTCATCGATAATAATAAATTACCTTTTTGGTTTTCTTTAGATCGAAAATCAAATTTTCATGAGTAAATGAAGAGAACTTTACATATTGCAATTTCATTTTTCTTGTTGCTTTTTAACGTACTGGTTGGGAGCTTATCAAGATTCTGCACCTTCTAATTGCTTGTTTTAAAAGTTAAAACATAGGACCAACTACAGATTACATTTCCTTACTTCCCGCGCGTTACAGCATCACAGATGGTGTACTCTGAGTGTGAGTAAACATTTGTATTGCTAAACGGTAATAAATAGAAAGAATTACAAACGTGTGAATACATGGCACAAAATATCAAATAGACAATTTCAAGATTCGGCTCGTTAGTAACTACCCCTGCTATGAAGCAGGGGTACTCTGAAGATCTTCAAGAATGGTAAGGAAGGTTCAAAAAGTTCTCATTTTTAAATGTCGATTTAAGAAATATCACTGGGACACACTTGCCTCTTCTTGTTCCACGGCATGTTCGCCCACATGCTCCTCTCACACGTTCCCAGAACGTTCTCCGCATGATTACCGTTATCTTTTCTCGCATGTTCTCCACATGTTTATCGTATTTCTTGTTCCTTACCCTATGTTCTGTACTAGTACCCTCCACGTTTTCAGACCATTCTACGCATGTTATCCTGCTTGGTCCCCGAACGGTCCTCGGATGATCTCCACAATCTTCCTCAAATGTTTCTTGTATTCTGCACATGTTCCTCATAAGCTCTCCGCGTATTCACCGCTTGTTTCTTCAAACATTAAGTTAAAATTAAATTGGAAATAAACCCCTATTCCAAATTTCTCTGACAGACTATGGCATGACAATGGATGGAAAGAGAGACAAAGCATGTACATAATAATCAAAAAGGTTCTTTTTGTATCTTACGGCACTGGTTATATGTATAATTCGTTATCAGAAGGGACTCTTAAGTTGGGGGTTGCATATGCACCTGTCGCTTTCTTTATATCACAATTGCGTATTATTAACTTTTTCATCTTAAATCTCTTTATGCCACCCCTGGAAGGTAATTCCTTAGGAAACACTCGCACATTCACTGTTTTGTTTGGATGGGTTCATACGTCAAAACTGTCACATTTCCGGAGCGTATTATATAGAAACGGGATAGTATCAAACATTGAATGATAATATGAGGACATGGTAATGTTATCCTTGCTCATATACAATCTCTCTCTTATTGTTTCTTTTATAATAATTAATTCCGCTGTATTGGCTTTAAGCAGGACTACATTTTCCCATAAAAAATCTTATTTTCAAAATGAAACATAAAAGTCAGTGAAGCTATAGGGTGTGCCCTGACAAAAAAAACTATCAACCAGACACATCCAACGCAAATTATTACAGAATACGAAACCAGCAATCATCTCAACAAGCAGTTCAGGTGTTAACATCGAATATGTACGCGTACAAATCGAGCACTACTTCCCGTTTCGCTCCTTTCAGAGTGACGCGTCGCGTGTTTACTGCGGTAGAAAAAGCGGAGGGCGCCAATTCCCCCTTTCACGCCAACGCGTCGCGTGCTATGGCGCCGCGCAGCGCCGCGCCGCGCCGCGCCCGCGGCAACCCGCCGAGCGCCGGGGGGGGGGGTGAGGCCCTCGAGCGCAGCGTACGGCGCGCCCGCAAGATCGCTCACGGGGCTTCCGGTGCAGCGCCCGCGAGGGAATCAGCGCACCGCGACTCGGCGCGAATCAACGCGACTCGGCGCGAAAGCGACGCGACGCGACGCGACGCGACGCGACGCGACGCGACGCGGCGCGGCCGCGAAGCGCCGCACTGGAAGCGGAAGCGAGCAGCCTCCTCCTCGCGGCGCGCGCTCGTCGCCTGAGCGACCGCCTGAGCCAGCGGGGATCGAGCCGCGCCCGCCGCCCAGCAGTCATTAGCGCCGACACCCGCCCCGCGCCGCGCGCCAATGACGGCGAACGCGATGATTTGCAGCCCAAGTGACGGAGCGCGTTTAACGCTCCGCTTCGCCCTGGATGCGACATTGACAACGAAACATCGAATTTTCAAAATCAAAACATCGATGCTAATAATACATTTGCGGATTCGGTGGTGTAACGGTCAGCGTACCGGACTGTTGTACCCGAGTTTGCGGGTTCAATCCCGATCGAAGCCGTGGATTTTTTAAGGGCGAAAAAATCCTTCGTACGCCTTCCTTCGGAGGGGAAGTAAAGCCGGCTGTCCCATGTTAGTAGATTTACTGCATGTAAAAGATCCTCAAGCCTAAAAGAAGCCTCTGAGCAAAATTGATATCCGCCTGTTTCGTCGCCCAAGATAATACCTCCTTTCTCCGCTAGGTGGTGAAAGGAGCGTAGCGAAATTTGCGTGGTTAGACGGAAGAGCGGGTCTGATGGCCCGAGTCTCGCCACGTAAAATAAGGCATTAACTAACTTAATAATACATCGAACCAAAAACGAAACTGGTTAAACATTACATCTCCACACTGGTCTAACCTTAATGGTTTGTTGTTAGTGATTCCGGGTGCGTCAACAACTGAGGTCATTAATCCCGTCAGTGTAGTGCATGTTTTTTCCTCGGGAGTTGGCGGTGATCTTCCCCCGCAGGATGGCGAGATCCGGCGCCGATCTACCGTCGACTAGCGGGATTTCCCTCAACCAGGTATATCCCACTCGCGGGGCAGCGAGGACAAGCTCTACACTCCCAACCAGTCTCCCGGCATGTGTGGTAGTGTACTGCATGTTCGTGTAAGTGTGTGAGTAAGGGGTGAGGATAGGAAAAGGAAGAGGAAGGAAAGATTGCGCGCGGTCCGTGACCGGTTTGTTAGAGTACTGCTCCGGCATTCGCCTGGTATTTTTCGAAGAAACCACGTATAACTACCGATCAGAGTAGCCGGCCGCTAAAAATATTCTCCAGACAGCGACTGAATTCGACCTAGCTGATACGCTAGTGTCGAAAATCCAGCCGCCGTCGGGACTAGAACCTACAACCTCCCGGTAAGAGAGACTGCAGTTACATCAGTTGATGCCCAGAGCCATCTCCCCCGGTCTAACATTAACGTGCCTGCTGGATAGTGCCATTTAATTCGAAGGCGGCAACGTTTATTAATTTATAATAAAGATTTAATTGTTAAAACGAAGTAGAAATAAGAACTAACAAAACTGAGCCTAAAGCTTGAGCGGTTAGGCTCATCTGAATCTTCCTAAGTTCGCCGTAGGAAGATACGGTAAGGAGGTCCCTACGCTTACGGTGCTTGAGTTCGCCGCCTCCCTGCGTAGGAAAAGAGGAAATGCCAGGGCATTGGGATCATCATCAAGTCTGCTGGACGAAGATACTTCGAACAGAGGTCGTTTCGTTCGAACATGAACTGGCAATAGTATTTTATGTGTCTATGTCATATTTTAACTTTTACAAAAATTTGATTGTTTCCATAAAAACATCGACGTTCAGAAAACATCTATATCAACGTCGCATCTACACTCCCGCCAATCTCTGCTCACATCGTCCCCCACTATCCCGTCCACCTCGACTATCCCGACCGTCTCCCCATACCCGCCACGCCCCGCGCTTCTCACCACGCCCGCCTCGGCCACGCCCGCCTCGGCCACGCCCCGCCAGTCTCGCGTTACTCTCCGGCTGCCCCGCTCCGCTCCTCCTGCCTCACCCCACCCGTCTCGCCACGCCATACCGTATCCGCTTGGCCCCTCTGCTCAGCCCCCAACGCCTCCGTTTGCTTACGCCTTCCACATGGATCATTCCATTTTAAGTGGTATAGAATTAAATTAATTGAACGCTTCACCGTCTCAGAAATAAAATATTTTTGTGCGTAAATTCCCTTATGTTTTGGTTGTTCAAAAACGTTTCAAAAATTGTTTATTGCTATGCATTCACAAATGGCGAAAATTAGAGAAGTTCTTGAGATAATGTTGTTTGAGCGATTCTGAAAATTTTGAGCTCATTTTCAACGAGCTGGAATATGCGAGCGAGAAGTTTTCCGTTTCCAAGAAATAATTTGAATTACTTGTATTTACAAATGCAATAATGTACAGAAAATGCGTAAATATTAACGACGTGAGAGATAATTAAAGAAACATCTTTCTCTAGTTTTTGAGATATCAAATAATAAATCAAAATGTCCTATATTAGATGTAATTTAATCTACTTAACTCTATCACAGCAAAAACTTGGATCCGTTTTCAAACAAAAATCTGGATCCATTATTTTAGAAAATATTCTTAATGGTCTATTCTATGGTCAATTATTACTAAAAATTATTCATATTTTCTATATTTCTGTAACTATTTAAAGATATAGTTTTTAAGAAAAAAAATTGTTCAGAGGAAAAATCTGTATCTTTAAAACTGTCGTTGTAGGGAGACGCCGAAAACGTTTGTAATTTTTGATAATTGAGATTCTTTGGCTAAATTGAGACCAGCGCAATTTTTGAAACGTTCTTTGCGCTATCCGAAAGCAAGTTTTACTCAAAAAAATTGGAGTAACTTTTGAGAAAAATTTGAAAACGTTTATGTAAAGTACCCTCAAAAATTAATACATCAGTTTCAAATTCAAGAGACCGCGTCATCGGCCAGATCGATTCGAGAATA
The DNA here is from genome assembly GCA_011170035.1 of Teleogryllus occipitalis. Classification (NCBI taxonomy): domain Eukaryota; kingdom Metazoa; phylum Arthropoda; class Insecta; order Orthoptera; family Gryllidae; genus Teleogryllus; species Teleogryllus occipitalis. Next base: position 87,868 of record BLKR01000996.1, read on the forward strand.
TATTTTTTTTCTGAAAATACTGCAAATAGTTTCGCCGCTAGCGTTTGTTCATAGACTGATGGATAGACGGACTAAGTTTTGCTGTAACCAATTTTCAGTATCAAGGATGCACAAAACGTGGATCCTGACTACACAATGCGTTTGATGAACTAATTTGCTATGTATAGAAACAAGAATTATCCACTTTTTCGATATCAAGGATCTACAATATGATTTTTTTCTGCAGAAAAATCGCCATCGCTGCAATATTGTACAACTTTATGCTACGTATGTAATATGCGAGAAAGTAAAAATGTGTAGCCATTTGGTGAACATAATTGTTGAAATTGTGCCTATATTCCACGCAATACTACGCGAAAACGGTTATTTTCGGGGGGAAAACCGTTCATGACCTTATTTTAAGGTGTCTTTGAAGAACAAATTTTATTAAGGAAAGATTACATCAAAGTTGTAAATGTAAAATGATGCAGAAAAAAGTTTGAAGTTTTTTCATAGTCGAAAATTCAGAGAGTTCAACGAAAATGAAATCTGTACCATTGTTTTAAACAATCTTTGCGCCATTTGAGAAAAAAATTTAATCAAATAAATCAAAGCCATTTCAGAGGAAATTTTGAAAATGTTAGGCTTCATGTTAAGAGTTCCCAAAAAATCTAATTATACACTTTGAATTTAAGGGGCTGCGATATCATCCTGGTTAATCAGAGAATATCAATTTTGATGAAAAGCCTACCTAATGTTTTAGCCGCTACCCTTGTGGACAGACGGACAGCCCTTTAGCTGTAAACCAATTTCTTGGTATCAAGGACCCGCAAAACATCGGTTCTGCTACACAACCTTTTTTGAAGAAGTCATTTATTATACGTTGAAACAAGATTTATCCACTTTTCGGTATCAGGGCCCTATAATAGTTTTCTTTTGAAAATTTCCTTTTTTTACACCATTAAATTACTTTTACTTTACTACGTAAGTTCGAAGTAAGGCGAAAACGTAAAAAATTGATATATCCTGGGAAAATATGCAAATTTTCGTGATTATTTTGTGTATAAGAAAGGTCTTCAGATCTTCCGTCTACATGAGCAAAGATTAGCCAAGTCTGCGACAACTGACGAATTAGAAAAATGATAAATCAATTTAGGTTAGAAATAGGCAAAATTTAAGAATGAAGAGAGAATACATTTTTCTAAGATGAAATGCTTGGAGACTCACCAATGAAGAACTTGCAAATATAAAAAAGTCAAAACATAATAGACATAATAGAATTAAACATTGTAAAATTAAATTTGTCTAAAGGTTGAGCAACGCACGTTGGTCACTCCCCCCGGCCATACCATTAGACACAATTAATTTTACAATGTTTTAATTCTCTTATGTTTTCTGTTTCCATTCTCTTGTATATGCTGACTATTCTTTGCTAAGTTTCCATGCCTTATTCACTGAGTACAATGAATTTAACTTTCATTCATATTTAAAATAAGTAATATTTATTTTAACATAAATTAGTAAGTTCGATATTGTGTAAATATAGCATGTTTCATTGCTGTATTCTAAAGATGATAAAGAAATATTTCTTGATAGGTAGCACTATAATGGGCTGTACATACATTGGTGAGTTTCCTGTACTATATGTGATGTTAATATGTGAACTATTGTTCTGAATGAATTCTGTCATGGGTTCTAATGTGTTCTTTCGAAAATGAATTAGCCATATATAGAATAACCAAACGATACCTGGTTATCCCGGCAATGGTAATCCACGACCTCCACCACGGCACCACAACACCTGCTGCCAGAGTCACCCCTCCCATCTTCACCGGTTCTCTCGTTGGCTCCCCGCAGACGGCAGCGCCGCCGCCGCCCCCGCACGCTGCTCACCCCCGCTACCCGGGCACCCCGCTAGCCGCGAGGCGTCGAAAGGAGGCGTGCCCGCACCGCCGGATTATGGGACTTTTTTTTTTAGAATTACGCGAATCAAGTGCCTGTGAACCCAGCGCCTTGTTTGCGCGCACAGCCGGCGCTCAGGCGATGCTCATTTTTTTTTATTCTTCGCGTCGCGGGTCGTTTTTATTACATTCTTGCGTTTGAAAAAAGCGCGTCCGCCTTTTCATTCGGTGCGGCGCGCCCGCCGAGGACGTCCCGGCGCCGCCGCCCGCACCGCCCGCGCCGCCCGCGTCCTCGGCGCCGTGCCACGATTGTTACGAGAGCAGAAAATACTTCCGCGCGGGTTTCCATCGCCACCTACAAACAGCGAGACGAGCCTTTTGCTTCCAGTTTTTTTTCTTTTTTTCCAACGAGCGGCGCCGCGCGGCGTCGGTGGCCGCTGGATGCGTCTCCCCGCCTCGCCCCCGCCCCCGCCGACGCCCCCACCCAGCTCCCTCCCTCACGCGCGGCGCCGCGTCGCGTCGCGCGCTCCCCTCCGCCCTCTGTCGCTCTCCCTTCCGCGCCCATGAAACCCTTATTTTCCCTCTCCAATTATAATATCCTGCGAACATCGTGTTATTTGGGAGTACTGGGCCGTGTTTTCCACACAAGGGAGAGTCCCCTCTCCTGAGCTCAGTGCCCCTCCCCGCCCCACCCCCGCCAACCGGGCTCCCCGCTGCGAGGTGGAGTGGATTCACTGCCGCCACCGCCGCCGCGTCACCGCGCGTCCGCCCGCTCGTTCGCCGAAAAGTAATTTACATTCTGGAGAGGTGAGCGGGCCCTCGGCAAGCGGCGATCGCCCTACACTGCCCGTCGCGATCGGCACCCGCCTCCGCCGCCCCGCCCCTCTCACTCCGGCCCCGTCAAGGTCCTCGAGTCGTCGTCAAACGCCGCGCTGCCTCGCAACGCCTCGCGCCTCTCCTCCCCTCCCCTCCCCTCCCACTCTCGCAGCGCCACGAGCCCCGCCGCCCGCCCGCCCACCCGCCGACGCACTCACGCACACCGTTCGAAAATATGTGCAATTTTCAGTTAAATTGAGTTAATGTCGGAATATACATGTAGTGCTAACCTAGATAGTAATGACGCTTGAAGCCAATAAAACCTCAAAAATTGGATTTTTATTGTTTTCAAAATGACGGCTCCGAATAAATGTTATGAATAGTTGCCTTAATGCGGTTTTGATGAAATGCTGCGCGGGGGATTGCGCCTGGTATGCGGCCTGCGGCGCGCGGTCACCTGCGGCGGTGGGGAAACATGGGGCTGGCGAAGGGTGGAGAGGGACCGAGAGGGGGCGGAGAGGGGTGCGGGGAGGAGGTGGAGAGCGGGTCGAGTGGGTGGAGAGGGGGCGGAGAGGGGGCAGAAAAGGGGGGAGAGAGGTCGAGATAGGGTGGTGAGGAGCGCGGGAAGGAGGCGGAAACCGGGCACAGTTGTTGGAGAGGGGGCGGAAAAGGACGGAGAGGGGGGCGAAGAAGGGGCAGAGAGGAGGCGGAGAATGGGCGGAGAGGAGGCGGGAAAGGCGCGGAGTGGTTGGTATAGAGGAGTGCGGAGAAGAGGTGGAGAACGGGCGGCTTGGGTGGAGAGGAGGCAAGTGACTGGGTGGATTAGGAGGTGAGAAAGGGTAGATAGGGGCGCAAAGGGGTTGAAAGGGAGCAGTGAGAGGGGGAGAAGGGTCTGTATAAGGGAGGTCTTGGTCGTTATGGACGAAGCGTATGGGTGTTTGACGAAAGGTCGTTCTAGTGACTCCAAAACAATGAAAGAGATTTTTTAATAATTATTTTATTAACTGGTCATCCATAATGTTTAAATGTAATGGTTATAGAAAATAATGTGTACAATATTTTTTCCTCTATTTTATTTCATGTTAAGCCTATTGAGCTTTTGCAATTTTTTTATTCCTTAATTTCATGTATCTTTCTGGGTAGCGATAGTAGAGTGGGTTACAGGGAAGCGGAAGTATTACTTTATGTCGTCATGGGCATATGGTTTCGTGTCTTTTTAAATCGTGATTACATTTTTCCTACTGGAATGGTGTTTTTATTTGGTGCTGAAGGGATATGTAGGAAGAAGTTGCAGTTTAATTGTTTTATGATTTGGTTATTTCGGACAAACCGAGGAGCGTTTGTGATTTTTCAGAGAAACTTATTTTGAAATGTTAGAAAGCGACTGAGATCAGTATTAGGTGCTCGAAACCAGTTTGGGGAGGCGTAATTTAAAGTGAGGGCGAATGATGGTTTCGTATGTAAGAACGGCGTTTGTGGGTTTACGTTATGATGATCTGTTTAGTAATGCAGATAGTGGAATTGATTTTTCCTAAGACTTTATTATCACAGAGTTGATATGAAAAAGTAGAAAGAGAGGAATGTAAACAAATTTAATAAGTAAAAATAATTGTTATTAATCACTATATATGTTTCAATCAGGAACAATAAATGAAAAGTTTCTGTTTAAAGACACTACAAAGCGACTAAAATAAGGAATGGCGCACCAGCAAACTGATTTTTCTCATTCGATACTGCAATCAGCATACTTGCTGCTATGTCACCAAAGGTTTCAGTTTTGCTCAGAGTAGCAGTGCCACAACATTTCAGGTTTCAAACGCTACTCATAACAACAGGGACTCGAAATATGAAAATATGTAAAGTGGTAGAACAAAGAATTATATTCATTATCATAATATTCAAATAAAAATACTTGTTATTCAGAGCAGTAAAAATTTGATGAGTTAACAGATTTTATGAACAGAACGTTCAACATAATCACATCATAATCATTTTCGCAATCCCATAATCATTGCTTTAGTACGCATTTGTTACGGTCATGTTTCTCTCACATTAAGGCATGAAACAAAGTAAAAAAATGTCTTCAAAATACAAAAAATCACTTACTTCAAGTAAAAAATAATAATTATTATTATTTTTAGGTTTTAGAAGCTGCAATAACTACATAGTATCTTTTTTTAAATGTAGGCACATTTATTGTAGTCGTTTATTGTTTTAGCTGTTTAAAAGTGACTGTAAGTAAATAGATTTTTTAAAGTATTTTAAAATTTAATTTTCAATTTTAGTGCATTACATCATTTACTTGTTAAAATCACTTCTTCATCGCTAATACGAAAAGTATGTAAATTTGTGTCTAATTTTTGACAAAAGCATTTATCAGACGTGATTAAAAAACATTGTTCGCAATGCATATAAAAAGTTTAAAGAGAAAACTTATTAGCATTTGTGAGAAAAGTCTGTTCAAGTATGTCTAGAAATGTATTTCGATTATGCGAAAACTGCTAATATTTTGAAATAAAATCCTTACATGAAATCATTTACAGAGCTACAAACATTTAAAAACGTTTTACATTAGGGAGAAAATAATCTGGCTTTAGTAATGAAGATGTACAAAATATTCAAAATATGTTCAACATTTGAATTTTTCGTAAATTCAGATTTCAATGAAAACCGAACTTTTGCCGTATTTACAAGCACGCATTGATTTATATCATAAAGGACTTTAAAGAACAAATTAACCTTTTTTGTGAAAAATTTAAAAACGTTGCCGAAGCTGAAGATCAACCAAATATCAAATACCTTTAAAAATAAAGATATCCTTGTCAAATTCGTGAACCTAAAGTTTAGTGAGGTTCATTGCAGAATATCAACACTGAAAAATTCCTGGAAGCAGCTTAGGCTCTAGTGTTGTTTACACGGGTGACTGTACTTTTTCATTATGTATTATGAAACGCTTAAACCTCGATTACAGAATATCACTAAATTACTACTCTTAAACCCAATTATCAGAATACCACAAAATTACCGTAGTAGCACTAGGTAATTAGAGCCTTTAAGACAAAGGAAAAATCATTCATTTCAGGAAACAATTGCAGCTTAACAAACATTAACAAATCTCGAAGATAAATTGTTTCATTTCCTCTTTCAAAGTGTGTTATTAAAAGTATTTCACATGTATCAAACTAAAGTGGTTTTCAGAGCAAAACAGTAAGCACAAACTAGCATCAAAAACTCAGTTTCGTTTAAAAACTTTTGCGAATATATCAAAGCACTAGTGGCCTGTGTGAATGGAAAATATGCTGCTGGATAAAACCACACAAAATGGTTTCCCAAAAAAGGAACGCGCATACTGCTCAAGTATAGCAAATAAACTACTCTCGCATACCAGTACAATAAATTAAATATTTTAACAACAACAATTTTGCTAATTTTAATAAATTTAATATGTTACCTCTCATTCCCATTGAATTCAGTTTTTCATTAAGATATCATGATTAACTGTGTTGAAAGCTTCTTCTCTGTGTTTAAGAAGAGTTTCTTAGGTCTGCCTAGACATTTGTTTCCCACGTCCAGAACTTGTAGAATTCTGTGAGTGACATTATATATAGCATCTTAAGTACTAAGGTCATTACGAAATCCATACTGACTTAGGGACAATATATTATGCTTTTCAATGTAATTTAGCAATTGTAATTTGATACATTTTTCTAATAATTTCAATATGCATGGCAATAATGATATAGGTATATAATTATTCATATTATTCTTGTCACTTGATTTATGGATGGGTACAACTACTTCACATTTAAAAAAATTAGGAAAAATTATCTGCAAGAATCATAAATTAAAAACGTAAGCAAGTGATTTTGAGAGAGGACCAACTAAAATTTCTATTGTCGAGGATGCAATTTCATCAATTCCTGGAGCAACATTCGATTTTAAGGAGTTGGCAACATTAACGATATCTTTATCCGTTACTAGATGCAGAAACATGGAAAACGAAGTATGGGTAATGAAGTTTTCGGAGTTACTATTTTTCCTACATTTAATTTGTGATGCTATATCATAAGCAAAGACTTGAAAAGTAATTATTGAATTCATTAGCAATTTCGTTTGGGTTTACTGTTGGATTGCCATCAGGATGTATTATATTTATATATCATGTTGTTTTTTTTATTTTCATTAACATCAGTATCCTCAATAATGGTTTGCTAAAAACTTCTTAAGATTTAAACTTTTTTTCATAGTATAAGATTTTTTTCTTCTCTTGAAACCGAAGTTAAAATATTTCTGAATTTCTTGTATGTATTCAGAAATTCAGTGACAGGGTTTTTTATTTAGTTTTTTCTTAGTTTATCTGTGGTACGTATTGACTCAAGAATACCTATCGTGATCCAATTTTCTAAATTTGCTAAAATATGCCGTATAGAGTATATAGTGCCGTATATAGTCTGTTATAGATATAATAAACAAATATCGAGAAAACTGAAAAGGTCATGTCCAGAGAATACCAGAACATAGGAAAAGTAAAATTATCCTTCAATATGCACCTAAAGGAAAAAGAAGGACGTCCTTTCGAGAGATAACGTAAACAATTTCGAGACGGAACAGATCAACTTAATTCTGGAAAGTTATATATATATATATATATATATATATATATATATATATATATATATATATATATATATATATATATATATATATAACGTACCAGAATAATGTTTTACAATTGTTCTTGAAAAGAACAAACCAATTCCAGTGCCTTGGTATTAAAAGATCAACACATGACTGTGACAATTTGTGTTGTGCACGGCCCCCGCGGCAAAGCAAGGCCAAACACAAACCGGGGGAGGGGGCAGGGTGCGGTGCGGGAGGCAATTTGTTCGCGCCCTGCTTGCGCCCTCGGGCGCAGTGGGCGTTAGACAGTGGGGTGGGGTGGGGTGGGGGCATTGGGCGATGAACAGCGGGGCGCGCGCCAGGTCAATTACGGCGAGGAGCGTTCGTCCGCGAGGGCCACGCCACGCCACGCCACGCCACGCCACGCCGATCTGCACCGCGCTGGACAACACTCCACGCATCGTCAAGCCAACCTGCGACACGCTAGTCTATCCGAAGTCTCGCCGCGCCAACCGCATCACCTCTCGCCAACCGCACGAGCCACGAGGCTGCGTCGCGACTCATCGCATCGTGCCAAATCGCGGCGCCGACCACTCGTGCCACAGAATCAAGCACGCCGCGCCACACCACGCCAAATCTCCTCACGCCAGCTATGCCTCTCCACGCCACATGGTTGATTGATTGTTAGTGATTATGGGCGCGTCATCTACTATGGTCATTAGTTCCGTAAGTGTAGTGTGTGTGTTTTTGCTCGGGAGGTGGCTGTGGTCTTCCCCCGCTGTAGTGTCTTCTAATAAAACACAACATCTACATCACAAATATACCAGGAAAGAAAAAATGTACTGATTGATAAGATCTCTTAACATTGTATTCCAAAATACTTCTACCCTTTGAGAAATATGTTAATTAATAAGTGCGAAGATGAACATTTTTAATGCTAAAGAAATGTCCTAGGGTATTTACGATGGCAACGAATGTTCTTTAATATCGTTCAGGTAAATATGTTCAGGATTTGCTAATCATAGTATTGTTCGCGTATGCAATAAAAAAGTAAATTGTACGCATAAAATAGGTTTTAGAAGATATATAAGAATATAGAAAGTGTTTTAAGTTTCAAACAGATTAATGAGTGATTTTCGCACGATAAACGATACATTAGAACAACGTAATTTGCAAGATTATTATAATTATTCTCAGTGCTGTATTTATAATATTTTAGGTTCCAGAACGCGCTCTAAATTAACTATTAATTTAAAAGAAATACTTATATATTTATATCTCTCAAATATCACAGGACCATTAGTTTACACTTAAATGACGTGCTTACTCTTTAGGACCAGATAAGGTTTCTCTAAAATATGGTGTCATTGCTAAGCAGCACCCGGACTCCACGAGTAATTGGCACCAAACCCCTCGCAGTTTCCACCACGCCTTTGAAGACGCCTAATGAAAATTAAGGAAATGGTGCAGAAAGCGACCGCAAGAAAAGAGCAGGCATTAGCCAAGATAATTCAGTGAGTCAGCAAACTGCGCAACAAATTCATAAAATTAATTAACAAGTCAATGTTTTAACACACCTCCAAGAAAGAAAAGAAATCTTATACCGATCTGATAGTTTCTTGAAACAAATGCATAGAAAATATTACTATCATATAAAAGACACTTACATATATAGGTCGTGATGTATCTGGCGATCTACTTGCAAATTCTCAAAAAAAAAAAAAAACACGAAGGTGCCTATCACTCATTCTCGTTCCCAAGCCTATTCAAATTCAGTTTAGATGTCATGACATTTTCTGTAAAGGGGGGCCACAATCCGTAACCTATCATTTCCCCACAACATTCAAACCACGACAGATCAAGTTGATCTTCAAAGATAAATTATCTTCAATTGACAATTCGAATTTGAGTAAAGATATTTTTAAAAGCAGAAACTAAGATAATGTTACACTACCTAACTTTCTTGTATACGCACGTATATACGGAGTAATAAACGTAGTATGGAGAAAGTTATGTAATGCTGCGGAAAATCGATTTCGCGATTTCAACGGAAATACACGTATTGGTACCCTTTATACGAAAAAAAGTGTTTGTTTTTTTCAAAACGTCCGTCCGTCTGTGAACAACATTCGCGCCTTAATCCTTGCGTACAATCTTTTCTAAATTGAAGAAACCCCTGTCCAACTGGCTCTAGTTAAAGCTTTGAAATTTTGAAAAAACATTGTTTAAAATTTGGAGGTACTTTACACGAACCCCCTGGACATTTTCAAAATTTTCTCAAAAACAGCTCTAAACTTTTTCTTTAAATTTCTTGAAAGAATAGAGTAAAATACACTTATAAAAATGGCATAGGTCCGATTCTCATGGTTCACTCTAAATTTTCGAAAATTAAAAAAGTATATATTTTTTCCGGCGTGATCCTACAACTACAAAAATAAAGATAGAGATTTTTCCTTTAAATGAAATTTGTTGTCCTAAGTTAGTTCTTTCATTAAGGTCATGTACATTTTTCAAATTTTAGTTGTTTTTGGCCAAGATATGTGCATTTTTAAAAACTAACACACAATATTTTCTCAAAAATGCCTCCAAGATTTTTCTGTAAACTTTTCGTAGGGATAGTTTTAAATGTACCCTGTAAGATGCTTTTTCAAAACTTACAAAATGTATTTCTTAACTTGTCTCCCATGTCGTTCTTATTTATATTAGAGGCAATTTGTTCACATTATCGTATTTATGCGTACATACGCTTTAAATAATGTCATACAAATATTATCGAAAACTCAGTTTTCTGTTAAAATGAGCTCGAAATTCAGCATTTTCAGAAACGTTTAAACGCCAATTTCTGAAAAATGACTCCAAATGTTTTTCTTCATATTTTTCCAATGGATAGTGCTAATTTCAATGTTTAACAAGACGTAAAGTTTATTTTGGTGTATTCTTTTGTTTTTTTAATAATTTCACAAATTTATTTTTTTAATATTTCTCAAATTGTTAATATGCACATTTCCAACAACTTGTATGCATTACTGCATTTGTGAGTAAAAGTGCTTACAATGAATTCAAATGAAGTTTTTCGAAAACTCAATAGATTCCTGTGAAAAAGCTTCAAATTTCGCATTTACAGTAATACTTAAACCCAATTTTCTTAGAAACGGCTCCTAATTTCTCAATGAAAATTGCTATTTATCACGAAGTTTTTCCCTTCTTTAATATTCTTGAAGTAATATTTCGGTTCACTATTAGTAAACGGGCGATAGATGGCAGCTGGCAAGAGGATGAGGAAAACCGTAAAGCCAGTCCACACCAAGGAAATTAGAAAACTTTACTACGAGAAAGTCTGTGCCATTCTGTAGTACTGCTAGTTAGTTTCATTGAAGCCCTTCTCGATTGCCTTATTGAGATCGTCAGGGTTGGCTTGCAGCCCGGATTTTCAGGATTTTTATAAAATAAATTTAGATTACAATTAAATATTCGGTATAAAAAACCACCAAAGGCGACTAATAGAGTACCAACAAGGCTAGCTTTCCACATCTCCGTACGGGGTTCAAATCCATGTTGATCCATGTTGATATTTCCAAAGGGTCGTATCTCCACGAAACCCAATTTTTCAGGAAGAGAAAGAGTTCACGTCCAGTTTTACGATTCAAGATAGGATTCAATGTTTTTCGAATAGTTTAATGTCGGAGAAACAATTTTTTTAACACAATGCTTGGCAACTTAACGAAGCGTCTTATGTTTTTGAAAAGAAAAACTTAAAAACAAACAAATATGGAGCCATGTCACTTTGGAACTAAGCTCTTCCATTTGTGTGGGAACAAGCAGGTTAGAGAGTTTAATCAGAGTCTTCCCGTTTCCTGATATTCATTTTACCAATGCTCCACCACCTTTTCTTCATCAAGCTAGCTCATTAATTCATCTTTACCATCCCAGGGAAAACCTAACGTAGAGATGAGAAATGGTAGTTCCCTTGAACAAATATTCATGGGATTTGAACTTTTAAATCCACAGGTTCAGTTGAGTGGTCTAGTCACTATCCTGTCGTCTTCAGTCTCCGGTCTCTGTATGTTATCAGCACAACAATAAAATAGTCGTGCTAGAAAAGCACATACTTTCCTCCACCATATATCATTTTTCTAATTTCCAAAAATTTCACAGAGTTCAACGAAAATTAGACTAACTTCACTTTCTATGCTTCCTTTACTCTAACCAAGAAGGATAATTGGAGCCATTTTTAGGAATTTTTAAGAACAAATTTATAAAGTTTCTTCACTTTAAACACAAATTGTGGTTTGGAAAAAAGGTCACTTTTTTCCAAAAATTGAGTGAAACCTTTTTTAAACATTTTATTAAGGAAACAACTAACATCATTATTCTAATTTCGCAATGTCAAATATTTTTCAATTTTTGAAAACACAGTTCGTCGAAAATGAGACCTACGTCATTTTTGTAAATGTACTTCCCTCTTTTCGAAAAAAAATTGAAGAAATATTTGGGAACCCGTTTAAATTTTTTTTTTCAAATTGCCTATATTTCAATGTAAAATAACCCCAAAATTACTCACATTTTCAAAAACTATACTAAACCTTATTTAAATACCTGTCTTTAAAAAACAGATCTGAGTAAGAAAAAAATCTATCTTCAATATTGTAATTTTAGGAAGACACCGAAAACTTTTTGAACGTTTACCACTCCCAAAAATTAAGGGAGTTCAACGAAATGTATATCTGTGTCATATTTTTAGGACTACTTAGCTCTATCCCAGAAAAAAAACAAAAACATTTGGGGACATCTTTAAGAAAATTTTGAAAAAGTAGATATTACTTTACGTAAAGAAATCCTATATATAAAAATATATGTTTCAAACTCGCAGATCAATTGGAGAATATCAATTTTAGAGAAAATTGGACGCAAGGGTTGTCCACAGGTAGACACAGTACTACACAAGTAGTATATGAGAAAGCAAAAGCATCAAAAACAACAAATAACTAATAAAAAAATACAGACGTTTTGCCGTCAACTCATTTTTCAGCATCAAGAACCCACAAAATGTGGATCCTACTACACAAAATGTAGAGGAAGTAAAAATAGCCACTCTTCGAATAGAAGGACACATAATACGAGTTTTTCTGTCGAGAAATCGCCAGTTTTTGCCGCAGCATTACAATAATTTCTTTATACTACGCAAATAGTATATGAGAAAGTAAAGCATCGAAAACATCAAATAACTTCTTTCACATTTATATTAGCATTTTCAACCTCACTGGCAACGTCACGACCGCAGGGCTGTTGCGCGCGCGCTGCCGCTGCCGGGATTCGACGCGGGGCCGCGTGGGCGGCGGCGCCGGGCGTTATCTCGCCACTGCAGCGGAAGAGCGGGCGCCATCGACGCGTGGGGAAAAGTGAGAATTTATGTCTTTTTAATTAATTATCGCTCCATAGTTAACATAATAAACATGTGAATATCGGATAATTTAATGGCCCCCAAAAAGTTCGTCAGCAAAACGCGTATAAAACAAACGCGTGGGCGAATCGCTGAGCCAGCACGTGCGAGCGGGGGCGGGGCGGAGGCGGGGGCGGGGCGAGGCAGGTGGAGCCGGGAGGAAGCCGCACTCACCGCCCGGCACGAGGCTCGCTCTGGACTTGCAGTCGCGCATGTATCCTCTCGAAGACTGGACTGCTCAAAAACACATTCCGGGAACTTGCAGGCTTGTGTTATACCGTATCTAATTGTATTATATCGTATTTGGATGTCCGTTACTATTGACCTATTATGTGCTGACTAAATGAAGTCAGTTCCTGGAATACAAAGTAATCGGGATGAAAATCAAAGGTATACAAGCAGTCCCCTCAACAGGCTTCCCTCTCTTTACGCTTCCTTTTACTTTCTCGCTACGGAGGAAAAAGTTATGAAATTCTGCGCGAAAAAAGGCGAATTTTCTTATTACAGGGCCCTGGTAACGAAAAACTCTATACATCCATTTGCTGAATTTAGAGAAAAAACCTCTAAGACTAATTTAAACCGCTAATCTCTGATTTTGAAAAAGAACCTCTTACGTTCATAATGTGATGTAGCCAGGATCCATGTTTTGTAGTCCTTGATGCCGAAAAATTGATTGGCGCCAAAACGTCAGTCCGTCCGTCTATGAACAACGCGAACGGCTAAACCGTTCTACAGATTTTCTCCAAAACTGATACTCCCCAATGGATCTTGCTGATGTCGCGACTCCTGGAATTTGAAACCCTTTTTTTTATTTTGTAGAGTACTTTACACGATGGTCCGGGATATTTTCTACATTTTGAAAAAAAATGGCTCCATCGTTTTTTATTATTTTTGTTGGATAGTGAGAAATTTTTTAGAGTAAGTTTCATGTTCGTTGAAAACCCAGATTTTTCGAAAATAAGTTCAAACTTTTTTCGGCGTCTTCCTAGAACTAAAATATTAAAGATAGAGATTATTCCCTTGATAAAATATATTCCTTAAAAATAAATTCTGAAAAAAGATCATGTACAATTTTTCGAAAATTTGAGACATTTTCGTATAATATTGTGTGAAAATACGGGCGAGAAAGTAGGAGCTGTTTTAGCACCACTTGTTTCCTTTTCATTTGTTAAATATGATAAAGACCTTAATAATAATTTATGACTGACTGCGTTTAGGAGGAGTGAACGAGCACTAGCTACCGCGGTGGTAACGACGAGGCGAGGGTGGTGGCGAGGGATGGGGGACGTGGAGTGACTCGAGAAAGTGATAAATAGCGAGCGCACTGCCCGTCGTCCACCTGGGGGTGCGCGATTGCGGGCGACCGTGGAGGGCAAGTCAACAACGCTTATGCCACCCGACCGTGCAGGAAGGTCTGGAGCAGCTCGACAATTCGCCATTTCAGCGAACGAACGCAGCACTCCCACACAACTCTGGCAGTCATACGAAAGGTGACGTGAATTTTACATTATGTCGTCTTCGAATTCTTTCTCAGGAATTGGGCCTCTGGTCGTAGCTTGTTCTTTTCAGATTTGGTCTTCCAACGTCTCTTTTCTTTGAAATTGTATACTGGCCTTTTCAACGAGAACATAACAATCACCATTCATTTTATATGTTCTACCCATTTGTTTCGTTCTTAACTCGTTTGTCTGTTAGAAAACTCTACGTGAATTCCTGCTATTACATCTCACAAAATACTGTAGAAAAAGTACAACACATGTACAATGTGTGTACATATAATATTGTTCATGAAAAAGTACAATACAGAAAATTGAAAACTTATAAATATTGTTTTACGTTGTTCAGTATGTATTCTCCAAGATCAATGAAATGAAGTAGGTTTACAAATTCTGGAACAATACAATCACAATTCATTGTGAACATTGAGTTAAACATGTTTTTGAAATTGTAACTGAAATGTTTTACATTTACCAAGACTTGCTCTTATATTTTTAGGTTGATTCTATCATGGAATTCTGCAATCTACCTTGACTGAAAACCGAAATGCATTACAAATTATTAACACTGAAATTATTTTGTAAAGTGATACATGTGTCAAACGATTTCTGGACATAACCTTCATATACACCAGATTACCTTTTTTACTTATTAACACTATCTTCTAGCTCAAAAACGTATCTTCACTCCTTTTGAAACGGCAGCTTATTTTGATAGCGCAACTTGCACAATAAAATGACCAAAACATTTATATTCCATCTACACAATTCAACTTGTCTTCAAAATGTCTTGACAAAAGCAATACAATCACAGTTCATTGTGAACATTCATTGTGTTTATATTATAAAACCTGGCAATAAGAGCAAGTAATAAAACATCTGATGGGGCCTACTTTTTATTTAAAGCAAAAAGCTCAAATTTCAGTCTCTTGGAGTTTTAAATATATATGTCTTTAAAGTATTGTTTATACTTTCGATTATATTGTCTTCTTGTTGCATCTTCAACAAATCAATTTTTCATCTCATTTCAGTAGACACATTTGTCCTCCTATTGTTGCAGAGTGAATCCAGATTCAACATGATAGAATCTTTAAAAACTGCCAACACTTTATGCAATTTCAACATCATAGACAAAGACGCTCCCTTCTACCGTTGGTGATTCCACTAGACTTGATGTGCATTGGCTAAGAAGAGTGTGGTGCAGATACAACAATGTCAATATAAACATACAGAAAACTTAAAATAACAAGAAAGGAGTGCTCTAGTAAGACTTTGCCTTCATAAGACTTTGTGTGAAAAATATATTGTAATACGCAATAATGGGCCACTGAATAATATTTGTAGTACTGTTGCAAATTTTTATCTATTTTGCATAATGGCATAATGTTGAATGAAAAATCCAAGGGATTAAATAAAATGCATTGTTTTCGTAAATTTTGTTTATTAGAAATTCGTGAAGTTAATTTTTTTAAATATAGTTTTAACAAGTGGCAGGTAGCCGTCAACTGTTTAATGATAATTACTCATAGTTTCCATTTGGGATTGGAGGTTGCAAATCTCTTGTATCTTTATTAAACCGCGTTCAGTTTTCTTCCAATTTTGAACCAAAACTAGCTTTTGCCACACAATTTGTCGGTCAGTTTTTTAGTTTCAGCGACCTGTATTATAGCTCTCGCCGCGCCCACGTCAGCAGCTGATGGAGGCAGCAGCCCATCCTATGCGGACGACACATTGCGGGGAGTGTCATTGAAGGGTAGGGTGTTGAGGAAAAAGAAAATCAGAGGAACAAAATGCTTATTCAATTCATTCTGACGCGCAAGGAATTCAGGTTGCTTCATGACTGGATTTTAATTGAGCCAATAAGAAACGTTTCATGCAAGTTAATAAGTATTTTGAATCTCCGTATGGACGAATATTACTGTGCACACCGCAAACTAAATTTTATATCACCTCCCAAGAATCGTGATCAGGTCATTGAAAGCAACATAAATAACTTAGTAAGAAGTTTAAGGTGGCAGTATCTGATCCGAAACTTCTTTTTTTACATTTATCATAATTTTTTTATTGTCTGTGATTGGTTTTACATTGTGATAGCATTTTCTTTCCGTCAGCGCGTGCAACACGAAGACGTCCTTTGCAATACGCAGAGGTCCGTTTCCCCAGCGAATAAGCATCGGTTTGCTCTCCGCCGCGAGCGTTGTCCTCAGCACCGTCCTCCCCGCCGCCCCTTGCCGCAGTCCGCCCAGCTCCCCAGACCCATTTTTGACAGGGCGGGCGCGGGGAATTGTGTCCATACACTCGAGTGGCGCGACGAGCGACGAGACGGGACGGGACGGGACGGAGCAGGACGAGATGGGAGGAGACGAGAGACGTCGCCGTCGACAGCGCCGGGACGGCTGCGGCGCGGCGCGTCCGCAGCGCTCACCCGCCTCTTGCTAATGGAAACTGAAGGAGCTCTCGGCGCGCCTCCGCCGCCACCGCCGCCGCCACCACCACCCTGCGATCGTGTTTTGTCTGCGGCGGCGGCGGTGCCGGGCGTCTCCGCGCGCAGCGCTGCCGTCGCCGGCGCGGTCCGACAATGCAAGTGCACAATGCGAGGATGAGACCCGCCCCCGCGTTGCCCCGCTGTCGTGGCGCGCATCGCTCGCTCAGCCCATTACTCGAGCGAGCGAGGGGGGCGGGCGGGGGGGCGGCGGACGGGTGGGCTGTTGGGTATTTAAAAACCCGCCGTATTGTCTCACTCGGCTCGGCGGCGCGGGAGGAGCCCGTGCACCTGCGTGATCGCCCGCCGCTCGGCGCCGGAGAGCTCCCGAGACGCGGCGGGGGCGGTGGGGGCGGCGCTTCGCTCGAGTGGCGTCGCAGCCCTGCCCACCCCCGCCCCAGCCCTGCGACTGGAGAGCGCGCGGCGAGACAACACTCGCGGAGGCGGGAGGGCGCCGCCGCCGCCGCGCGGGATAAGACGAGAGGCCCAGCGCCGGGTTGGGAGGCCTCGCGGTGCGCCGCGCCGCGCCGCCCGGGAGTGGAGAGCGGCAAGGAAAGAGGGGGAGGGGCAGGAAAGAGTCGGCGGAAGAGAAGGCGGGGGAGGCAGATCCGAGGAGCGGAAGGCGAGGACGCGCTGTGCTACCGGTTAAAACGCAGCGCCGCCGGAGGACGCGGCCGAGAGCGCGTCGAGGGCGCCGCACGAGGAGAATGAGCCCGGCGCGGAGCGGGGCGAGGCGGGGTGGGGGCGGGGGCGGGGGCGGGGGGCGGCGTTTATATTCGCCCTACATCGCGCGACCACTCGCCCGAGCGGGGAGCGAGGGGGGAAGCGCCTCAGGAGCGCAAGGAAGGGCCGCCGCTCTCAGGCCCTTTCGGCCACGAGAGCGCCGGAGACACCGGTCGGTGATGACGTGCGCGCGGGCGGCACGATGCGAATCTTTTTGCCAGACGCGATGGGCACTGTTGGTGGAGCTCTACCTCCGGCTTTCTTACTGGGTTAAAGCAACTCTTTTGAATCGCTGGCTCTCAGGAGAGTGTCAATCGACGGGTATCGTTCTCACATTTGCAAACGTGCAGTACGTGATGGTAAATAACTTTAGTCCTTGTCGCGGTCACAAAATTTTTGTTGGAAATCAATAAAGGACTAAATATTTTTCTTGAAAATATTATAAGATGCTAAAAGTAGTTTTCCTAATGTGATCCTGACCTAACATGAAGTAAAATTTCTTTCAGTTTCAAAACTAGTATTTTATTATGCGCATTAATAAATATACAAAAAATAATAGTTCTACTAGAGATAATACACTCTTCAACAAATTTTGAAAATTTAGTTACTTTGGAGTAAAGAATATTTCTTTGTTTTCTGAACCAATGAATTCTAAAAATTATGCTTGATTGGGTAGTTCACGTTTCTGAAGTATCACAAATTAGATGTTATCGTAACGATATATGAATATGCGAGTAATTTAAATTATACCAAAAAGTGTGATATTGTAGCGCGGCATTTATCCTGTCCACAAGTATCTCAGAATAAAAGTTACAACCATCTATGGCATGTAAAGAGTATGATCACATTTTGTCCATGAATATGTGCTCGAACATTTCATATAGGAAGTCACCAATGTGGCATTCCCTGATTGATAGTCAGTCATCAAACACCGGGGTTTGCTGGTCACGTTCTGACAAAAAAAGATTTCGTGAAAACGTCAGACACAAACTAATAATGAGTTGCCTACCACTATTGTTGCCTTACCAATGCCACATGTGTAATTTCTTTATATCAAGTTTCCCACCATACTGTTCATTGGCTAACGAGTGATTATCTTCGATCCCGGCTACTTTCACGCAGTGTCTATCGCAACCAATGTGAAAATTCTTATCTAAATATTCCATTATATTACTATTCGGATTGCCCCACCTCATGCATTCCTCCATCATGTTCGTCACGGTGTTCATTTTTTCGTTTATGTGTGCTTATATGACATTGAGCAAAAAATCAGTATCTCCGTACCAATGGCGAAACCGTAATCTGTCCTTGTTCTCTACGAGTTCGCCTTCGCCTACACGTCTTAAGGCGGCTCCACACATTCATTATTCGGCGAACAGCGAGCAACCGCTCGCCGAATCCCGAGTAGTGTGGATGAGTTGCTTGCTATTTGCCGGGGGACGAACATTCGGTATTCTCCCTGCCCACCGCGTGTCGGTCTTGAGGATTCATCAAAGGGAGCGAACATTCGCCAAACACATCAGCTGATCAGGATTGGAGCCGTCTTTACCCTCAAACACAAAATTCTCTTCCTCCTCAATCGCCAACTCCTTGTGCGGCGCCTACGTCCTTTTCTCCCGCTTCCTCTTCCACCGCACCGCGCCCGCCCGCTGCGACGTCTTCGGAGTCTCCACAAGCCAACCCCGCCACTCGGGTTCCGCATTCTTGCCTCTCCGCGTCGCGTCGCGTCGCGTCCCGACCGCCGCTCCTCTGCCGCGCCGCCACCGCCGTCGTCGTCGCCACCGTCGTCGTCTTCGTCTCATCGCGCGCTTCCGCGGCGGCGCGCGCTGCCTGGTGGCGGGAATCTGATTTATTGCGCGCCGCCGGATATTAGCAGTCCGCCACGGGCGGGGGGAGGAGTGCGGGCGCGAGCGCCGGCGAGGGCGGAGAAAAGACGGCGCGAGCGAAGGTGGTTTGCGCACGGTGCGAGTCGTAACGCGAAGAAAAACGACTCAGAAGAGGGGGAGGTATTTGGAGTGGTCGGGTGTTGTTGATGCTTAAGGACGAAACGAAGAAGGTAGAGCGTACAAGACACGCGACTTTGATGCTGCTAAGAAATTTGAAGAAGTGCTGGTGTGTTTTGACTCACTCGCGCAATAAACGTATTTTGTTATATCGCTTAAACTTTCTTTTAAGCAAGATTTGGGGATACAGAAGTTAATGAAACAATCTACGAGTTATTTAAAGGATTCATATTGACTAGTTTCATGGGGTGGATGATTCTGATCCTTGACAAGCATTTGAAATGTGGAACGAAAAAAATTGCGAGTAAATAAGAATGCAAAACTGCAATATCCGAACATGTTTTACAGCTATATCAGTTAGTTGCAGCCATTAAAAATTCTCTTGATTTGAAAATTAGAATCTTCGCTGTGTTTTTGACATTTGAATTTGATGCAATTGAATTCTCGGAGGTTTCATTTGTTTTATATTTCTGCTACTTTACCATATTTATTACATCAATAAAACTAGTTTTTTAGAAGTGAAAATTTGATGGATTTAAACATAATGGAAATGATACTTTATAATAAAATACGTCTAACAATTTACAGTAGATCTATTTATTACACATTGTTGTCGAAATTGATTTTATTATTATTATTATTAATATTATTGTCGTTATCGTTCATGAAGGAATGTAAATATTGTGGAAATTCAATGGATTCTAGAATCTAGGAGAAAATTCAGTTCTAGATTCTAGAATCTTGAAGAATTCCCATTGGAGCAAAATGTGGAATCCGTCCCCCCCCCCCCCGCACGGTGAGCAGAAGTCAGAGTCGGAGGAACGGGCGCATGGGGAACAGCGCTGGGCGGGGAGGGGGGGAGTGGCGTCATTATCGCGCGGGGCGTGAGGCGCATGGGCCGGGCGGGCGTGCTTGCTGGCGAGGAAACTGATAGCTTTCTTCCTTTCCTTCTGGCGGCGCGACGTGTGTGCGGGGGTGGGGCCGTCGCGAGGTTGCCTGGCTCCCCCGACCGCATCGCAGCCGCCGCTCCCGCCGCCTCCAAACATCCGAAGAAGATCCCTCTGCCGCTGTTTGCGTCTCCTTCGCAGACGTCGTGTTTTTCACTTGGATGACACGCGAATTAAAAGTTTTTACAACGAGGCGTTGTACACATGTTTGAAGTTTAGGGTTTGCTATATTCTAGATCTGCAAAATAAATTAGAAACTATCTAGAATATTTTCTCAAATGTATTACTATTTCTTTGAAAGGAAAATTAAAATGTAGCATCGAGTATTGCCCGAGGAAAAGTGAGCCATGCATACACTCTCCCAAAATATGTTTATAAATTATTAAAGAGATGAAATTGCTACATTGCATACAACATGAATGTCAATAGTCAACTTATGGCGGTGTAAATTGTGATGGCGGGTGTTTCGGAGATCGGCGACGGTAACGGTGATGACTAGAATGGCAATTGACAGTGCACCAGAAAATACTTCAAGGTTACAAATCGGAAGGAAATGAGCACCGTACCGCTTTAGCAATGCTACACCAAACCTGAGCCACACAATAGTGCTCTCAAATACATTAACTCTCAAACGGTGGAGTTGCTTCGGGACAGTGCTGGTGGCGACCGAATTGATGTTGCAGTTGCAATATCAAATGAAAAGGATAATGGTAAATCGCAGCGTTGATCGCTGAATGTTAGCCAAGGCGGCGGGAATGGGGTGCAACCAATTAGTGCTGAAGCCTAGCGTATCCGCCGTTGCTAGCTACGCGGTGAGATGCTTTACTGCTGCATGGGGGGACTGGACTTGCCTGCGGCAGTGGTTGTGGTGGTAGTGGTGATGGTTCCGGTGTCGTCAACGTCGGTGGCCACGGCGGCCGTGCGCTGTCGACGCGCCGTCAGTCGTCATGGCCGCTGACGGACGCGCCGCCGCTCGCGCCCTCGGCTACGAACAGACATGAAGGAACTTCCAACCCACCCACGTTGCCTCTGACAGGTACCTTGACAGCCAACCCAGCTCACAAGGATGTAACACTGCATTATAATCATCAGTGATTCATTCTTTGATACTTGTTAAGGCTGAGGTTGCGTAACACTAGATGTTTACGGGTGGAAACTGCTTCGTTCCATATACGTGACCAATATTTCGAACTTATACCGTCCATTTAAGTTCCAAAATGAAAGTACAGAAAATAATCCCATTTACTTGATGGTTTAGCTTCTCGATATATTACAGGAGTTTATTCGCTTACTACAAATATTGTTCTGAATATAACTCAACAGAATTGTCTTTTTGGCCAATTGTAATTCTTAATATCACCTGATTACACAAACCGTCATCTAATAATAAATTGTACAAAAATATGAACGATGAAAGAGTACCTGATGCACTCCGACAGAATGGGACAAAGAGCGTCGTGGAAACTGCGACGGCAGTCTCATCCAGCTGAACTGTAACTCCCGCCGCCGTGCATCTCGGCGGCTCCATACTTGGTTGCCTTTGCGAAAGAGGGATCGGGCGGAGATTAAAACGCGCGCGGTAAACCCGCAAATTAAACCGCGTGGCGCCAAAGAGCCCAGCCCCTCGCAGCTGCGTCTTCTTCTGCGCCTCCTTCTCGCTACTTTGCGCGCGTTCACGCTCCGCAGCCCCGCAGCGGCGGCGGCCGCCGACGCAGGTACACAACAAACCAAAACCCGTCCGCGTCTTTTCGCTGCGGAGAGCCTGTAGGGCGGGGCGGGGCGGGGTGGAGAGGGGAGGCGGCGACCGCACTCCGACGGCGAAGACTGCCGCTCCGCGCCGCACCGCTGCAGCCGCGGGGCGCGCATTTGAAGCCCTCGCCGCCCCCGCCCGCGCCCCACCCGCTACTTGTTCTTGCCCCAAATATTGACACTCGCGTTCTGCGCCCGCTGCTCCTCCCACCGCCGCCGCCGACTCTGCCAACTGTCCCAGTCGCTTCCGTCACCTTCTCCATCACCGCCACCGCCAACGCCTTTACCGTCGCATCCTACATCCCATCCTCCCTCGCCTCCCCCTGCCCGCCCGGCGGCCTCCGGCGCGAGAGCGGCAGAGTTTTGTTTCTGGAAAGTTGGCGTCGCCGCGCCGCGCCGCGCCGCTGGGAGGCGGGCGAACGTTTTGCGAGGTTCGAGACAAACGAGCATCGCGGAGCGCATCAAACGCGCGGGGCCGCGACGTCGGCGCCAGCGCCCGCACCTTCCCCGCCCCCACTGCTGGAGGCAGGTGCCCCGCGCTGCGCTACGCATTGCTGCGCAGCAACCGACGCCACGCCACGCCTCCAGCGCTGAGCGGCCCCTGGCTCCTCCGGAGGCGCCTGCACGCCGCCCACATCCGTCTCACGCGTCCCACAGGCCCAGGCTACGCGCGCAGCCGATGAGTTACAGAAGAGTTACTCTAACAACACACCACTTTGCAGTTCCAGGGGGAGGGGCATGTAGGCCATGCCCTCCCATCAAAAAGGCCTACAGTTTTCGTTTGTTCCCTTTCTTCAATTGGCAAAATTAATTAAAATATTTATTTATTTATTTTATAATTATGTAATTATTTTTTGAAAATATATTGTGTAATACAAAATAAAAACCCTACAAAAATAATACACAATAAAACATCAAATATATTTATTATTTAACAAAAATATATGATGGCCCCTCTCCCCAAAATGATTGGCTGAATCCGTCCCTGCCACATTGACATGTAGGGAAACAAATGAAGGTCGTGCTGGGCGATGACATTGCAAGAGATAGTGATAGAAACCATTTACAAATGAGCTAACTGTAAACGAACGCACTGATAAAATGAGTGCATGGACATAAGTTGCAATTTTGCTGCCA
Organism: Teleogryllus occipitalis; assembly: GCA_011170035.1. Taxonomy (NCBI): domain Eukaryota; kingdom Metazoa; phylum Arthropoda; class Insecta; order Orthoptera; family Gryllidae; genus Teleogryllus; species Teleogryllus occipitalis. Next base: position 111,161 of record BLKR01000996.1, read on the forward strand.
ACAGGGGCTAAGTAGTAGTTGTCAAAGCGGTCTCTTCTTATAGAAGTCTTTCTACACAACAAATTAGGCAATGAACGGACACGATGCACTCTGCGCCACGAAATGACATGAATGACATCAAAGGAGATTGCGGGATTCTCAGAATCAGTGCTTGATTTGTAAAATTGTAGGTCTCGGAACGCGTCCCAAATTAATTATTAATTTAATATAAATATTTATATATTTATAATACAATTTAATAATTATTTCCGAGGTACCGGAACGCCGTTCTGAATCGTTCCGCCAGAAATCAAACCCTGCTCAGAATTGTATCCTTTTATTTCGAATTCACATTTATAAACACAATGGCAGTCACACTATACCCATATAGAAGAATGTTGCTATTGCATTCTTATTTGGCTTAAAAGCTGGTTAAGCTGCTCCGTTCTATCACCCTGCTCTTTTATGTAATTCACTTCTTTTTTTCTTTTCAACGTCTGAAAGATGATCGCCCGGGTGTTTCCTTTCTTTACTTCTCTCTCATCATACATCGTGGATTTCCCTTTACTCGCGAATTAATGGTCGCAGTTGTATATGACAATAATTTGATCCATTATTGTAAAATGTTTACGTTCAAAATATCTCCTGTACCCTCACATATTTGTACGCGATTCATATATATAAATTATCTTTTTGTTTGTGATAAAACCAGTAACCTAGACTCAACAATATGTTTTCATGTTATATATACATTTAAGGCGATTCAATTATGAAATAAAATAAAATGTTTTTCTTTTTTGTATTATTACAATATTTCGAACAATAAAAATAATTGTAATGAATAAATAAGAAAATAAGTAAGAGAGGTACCTTCTGAGATAACTTAAACATTGGAAAAAAAACCTAATGCTATTCAAAATCTAGAAGTGCAATGCATTCTCCAATAATTCTACATCTTACAATCACATATATTATTACGCATTCCAGTTGATTTTACGTGTGATCTTTCCATAATTGAAATAGTATTCATCATGACGTCAAAGGTATTTCTGAACATATTCACAACTCTCATACCCTTTCAAACCCATACGTGGAAAAGTATTACTGCAGTGCTTTTTCACTGATAATTGTAGTTTTGCGCCGCCCCCTCGCGAAACGTTTGAGTAATTCAATTTATTTGATTACAGTGTGCCTCGCTTAATATTTATTAACAACAATTTTAAAGGAAAAATCTTAAATTATGATTTAAAAAATTATCATTTATATTCAAAATTCACAATGTAATAATCAATAATAAAAAAATTTGTTTCGACTATTTATAGTGGTAAAATTTATTTATTTTTATTTATTTATTTATTTATTGAAACTGAGTAACAGGCTTTACCTATTATAGTTGCCGACAGAAGGTGCGGCCATTTACATAGTAAAACTTACAATTTTTTGTTACAATGGTTGGTAGACAATGTCATTCAAATAATGGCAGTCTCTTGTTTTCATGATAAAAATTTTGTAAACAAAAGTCTTCCTAGTAATTCTTATGAACAAGAAAACTCTTTAGACTTCATAAATATTACAAAAAGAATTTAAATACTTTAATTATATTACAAAGGAATATGAAAAATACATGTTGGTCACAGCTCAACATTTATAAACTCTTTATAAATCTCTTTCATGACACATACTAGTAAAGTCTGATTCAGCACACCAAAAGATGTTCTTAAAATGACATGTTTGTGAAGTTCTGAGTACATTCCAGAAAGAACTTTCCTTTGAACATATTTGCAGAAAAAATTTTTTCAGATAAAGTAGTACAATACAGTAGTAATATATAGTTAGATACAGTATATATTACATAGTATATATTAGTATTATATAGTATTATATTAGTAGTATTATATTATAGTATTATATTAGTATTATACAGTATATATTATATAGTTAGTTAGATACAATAGTAAAATATCAGTTTAATAATTAAGGTATAATGAACATACGTTTCACGCGTTGGAGCGATACAAACGTTCTGTGTAAACAATGGTTTTAAAAGGGAAAATAGTTTCACACTGGAAACCAACTTCAAACGTTTGTGATAACACGAGGTAGAAAGTGGGCGATACCGCTAAACACGTAATACAATGGTCTAAGCCGTCTAATTTTATAGTTAAAGATATCAGAAACATACGTAGTGCCCCTTAATCTGATTTATATAGGGCCTAAAAACGCATCGTAATGTATGTTGTTAGATGCACGTACACCTGCTATTTCCTCTATATCAGAGAGCGTTGATTTTTAAAATAGTCTCATTGTATCAAAACGTAATCATTGTATTAAATCGCTGACGTACGCACATTTTCTTGTACATTCAAGTTGACATGTAATTACAGTAAATAAGTATAGTGTTATCCGTAGTGTTTAAAAACTCGAATATGTACGGCAAATTTATGTTTATTTCAATGCATTTTGAAAAACATGGAGAGCTCTTTTCTGCCAAATGTGGTTTGAAAGTATAACTAAGAATAGCGTTGAAAATTAATTCTTCACGATTGACAGTTGAAAACTACAACATCCGAAGCCCATCATGAACTTAAATCAGAGCAGTAAATATAATAGCATGTATGTACTATGTACGATGTTCGTATGTATTTATGATGTATGTATGTATGCAGTATGTTTATATTTAGTTCCCATGTATGTTCTTATACATGCATGCAGTACATGCAGTATGTATGTTTGTGTATATTTAGAATGAATTTATTTATGTATGAAGTATGTATGCAATATGTCCATGTGTTTATTGGTGTGTCTGTGTTTCAGAAAGAGAGAGAGACAGAGAGAGAGAGAGAGGAAGGGAGGGAGTAGGGATGGGGATACATAATAAAGAGAAGCACGACATTGCATCCCTAAGTCGCCGGACTGCCGCTAAAGGAGGGTTTATAAGAGGCTAGAGAACTATTGGATCTAAACGTCCAAAAACGTACAATCTAAAATGGCATCATTTGTATGCTACGGTCTAAAAACCATAATTCGAGCCGTCGATGTGGAAAAAAATCAGCTTTAACGGCATAGAACACACGGTTTGAGTTGCACACGATGGTTACACAGCAATTATACAGCGTAATTTGTCTTGAGGGTGTGCGTCAGAGAATTAACTTCACAGGAGTCTAGGAAATTCTACAGTTTTCATCTTAAATATGTTTGAAGAATCCTTAAGAGTAATTCTCTGACTAACAGTAGCGTGTTAACGGGAATGTATGACGATGGTATCTAATAAAAATTACTAAATCGCCATCTTTCCATACAGATATGTACAGAAGATATATGATCCCGGGACAACACAAATATCGTCATCCTTGAAAACTTTGTAAATCCATGTAGATAATTTCAAGTCATACCTGAATATGAGAAAATAGAAGCAATTTCCCGGCTCCCTCCAGCGTTACTGCGCTTGTCTAGGAGGAAAGATGTGTTGTAGAAATTTTCACAAAGATATTAACTTTCCTGAAAGTCTATTCTCTCACAAAATCGTGTCCTAAACCTTCACAATGTTTGAATACCAATTGTGTATTACTATTCCCCCGAAAAATATTTAATACGAAATGAAAATATAGAACTTGGTACAAGTTTATCAACGCGTAAGGGAATGAACAATTGAGTAATGTAATGGTTTGCTACGGAGGCAAGTTTGTTTGAAAGACGCTTGCTAGTGTACAAAAGATATGGACGCATGAATATTAAGTCAAGATATTTAAAGTGAAATACTTGTTTAAAATGCCCAATTAATAATTTCATCAAGTGATTATAAGACTGGCAAAATTATGGAAAAGGTATTAGATATAATCGGTACTTCAAGAATACAGAGCACACACACACACACACGCACACACACACACACACGCGCGCACACACGCGCACACACACACACACACACACACACACACACACACACACACACACACACACAGAATATATATATATATATATATATATATATATATATATATATATATATATATATATATTCTTTTTGTTGGAGCATTGTTTTATTTGACAATCCTCAAGAGTGAAGAGAATGGACACGTTGGATAAGTGGAAAGCAGTGGCAGCTGAACTTTTATTAGAAATACCCACGATCACGCCTGCGTGAGCATAAACTGTTACGGGGTGAACGTCACTAAATACGTAACAATTTCAAAATGATATGGCCGCTTGGATAATAATGCTTGGGTGCATCAACAAAGGAAAACGCCGCAACCAGGGCCGTTGATGAGACGGTGCCGGGTGCGTCGCGCACGGGTGACGCAACGCGAGCAGAGTCGGCTCGGTGCGCGCGGGTAGGTGGAGTTGGGGGAGGGGAAGGAAGGGGCGTGCACATCGCTTCGGGGAAAAGGCTGAGCGCGAATGCGGCGTGACGCGCGCCGCGCCGCCAGACGTCGAAGGGCGGCCCTCCGCCCAGCAGCTCTCGTCCCGTCGCCACGCCCCCCGCCGCCGCCCCTCCAGGCCCAACCGCGCCTCGTGATATCGGCCACATCGCATCGGCCCCGCCCCGCCCCTCTCTCGCCCCGTATGTCTCCAAAAGCGCCCGTACCCACTCTCCCGCGCCCATTGCCGCCGCCCCGCCCCTCCGCCCTCCTCGCTTTTGCCGCCGGGCGGGCGGGCGGTCCGGCCTGCCGGCGAGCCGTGTATGACATGTGTCATGCCGCCGAACAAAGAGTAGCGGCGCATTTCACATTCGGACGAGGTACTGACACGCGCCAAGATTTGACGTAAAATCATTACTCGCGAGTCTTTACCCGTGCGCAAAAAACGCGCATCGCATCGGCGGCGGAGGCGGGCGCTGTGCGTGCCGCTTCGGCGCGGGCGGGCGGGGGTGGGGCGGGGGCGGGGGCGGGGGCGGGGGCGGGGCGGCAGCTCGCGCATCGCCGCGTCGCACAGCGCCATCGCCCCCTCTCTAATGCGCTCCGCTAGCGGCTACCTCTAGCGCTATCCTAACAGCGGTTCTATGTTCGCTGCCTCGTAGGACCGATAACTCCTTTCACAAGATCGCAACGTCAACTACCCTGCTTCCGCAGAGACAGTCCTGTCACTCCCACGCATGTACATTTATTTGGGTATCGTCTGTTTAGCATATCAATTTTGTTTCATCTTCAATCAGTAATTAAGAAAATACAAAATCCTGGACTTGTCACCGACAATGTCAAAGTTTCGCAAAGTAGTGCAGATTTCGCTGTGAATGTTTCATACACTCCACAGTTCCATTTCGGAAAGTAGCATTCAATAATTCAAATGGTTACTATGACTATTTAAAGATGTATGTTCATTCCTCAATTTCTCTTCATTCCTCAACAATTCTAAACAGTACTATCATCACAAATAAACTCGAACAGTACCAAATAGCCCAAAAGTTCAATAATATTGCGGTCGTCGATGGTGTGACGGTTAGAGTATCATCGAGTTCAAACCCGATCGATGCGGCGAAAAACTCCTTCGTACGCCTTCCTTCGGAGAGGAAGTAGAGCAGGCTGCCTGATGTTAGTAGATTTACTGCATTTAAAAGATCCTCGAGCCAAAATGAAGCCTGTGAGCTAAGTTCAAATTGCCTGTTCCGTCGCCCAAGCAATACTTTCTTTCTCCCCTAGTTGATGAAAGAAGCGTAGCGAAATTCGCTTAGTCAGACGGAAGAGCAGGTCTCATGGCCTGAGTATCGCCACGAAAAATTAAGCATGGATTAAATTCAATACCAATGCATACTGTCAGAATCTGACGCCTTCAATGGAGAAATTAAAATCAGTTCATTGGCCTTTCATTCTCATTGGTGGTTTTGCTCCAGTTTGCATATTTCTATGAAGAAATACCGGAGCGAACTACGAGCAAAGGTGGCTCAGGATATAAACTGATGGCACTCCAGTGCCTCTGACCGGGAGAAGCTAGGGTTCGAATCCCCACGGTAGCAGGATTTTCGACACTACCTAGAAAGCTAGGTTGAATTCAGCCACCGTCTGGAGGAGAATTCTAGTGGCCGGCTGCTCTGATTGGTAGTTTTCCGTGGTTTCTCCGATAAACACCAGGCGACTGACGGAGCAGTACCCTACCAAAGGGGTCACGGACCGCGCGCGATTTTTCCTTCCTCTTCCTTCTCATTTCCTCAATTATTACTTACACATACAGTCACGAACACTACGTTATCCCACTTTACGGGAAACTGGTCGAGAGCTTAGCTCGTTCCGGCTGGGGCGGAGCCCCGGTGGTGGGATATTCTTGGATGAGGAAAGTCTCCGCAAGCCGACTTCGTCGGCGCCAGATCTCGCCATCCAATGGGGAAGATCACAACCACTTCCCCCAATGAAAACATGCACTACACTTAATGGTCTAACGATCTTAGCAGTTGACGCGCTCGGAATCACTGATCAATCTATTAATCAATCAACCAATCAGAGCAAACTTATTTTATACAATTTAAAGAATATAAATACGAGTATAACGCCGACTTTTCTTGTCCTAATAAGGTCTAAACGAGTTCCACAACTGATATTTTTAAAAACATTTTCAGCTTATCCCATGCTAAGGTTAGAAATAAACTAATATTAAGTGTTGCAATATTTATATTTTCATTAGAGAATGTAGATTCCGGATAATAATTCTCAGTTATTAAAGGAAGCTAAGGAAATAAAGTTTTTAAACCTTTTTAATCCCATTCCGCAAGTGTGCAACTACTGGAAAGAGAATTATCCCTCAGTTCTGCATCAATTGATTTAAGACGAAGACAAGTTCATAGATTATTTTTCAAGAAGACAGCAACCTTCAACAAAGATATCTCAAGCTGCCTGAGGGCTCAAACTGTTTTGATCATAATATTGAATAAAATTAGAACTATTTTTGTGCATTTCCCTACAACAAACATACATTTCAGAAAAACAGTTTTATAGACGAACAGATAATTTATCACAGCAGGCGTATTTTAGAGTTGTCTGTAATCACTCACCAGCATCTGCTACCAAAGCAGTAGCCAACATTCTCCCCCTTCTCCGTTATACCAATCCCTTTGCTTCTCAGGTTTTCTTTATCCCAGAATTTCCTTAAATAGACCTTGCGCTTCCGTAACGTTGAACAGGATTCGTCATAGAACACTATCTCTACCCTTGAGTGTCTCGTTCAATGGTCACGGTATATGGAATCGGCATCAGCTTGAATCACTACAATTTATTATTTCAAAGATGTGGAATAAAAAGTGGATGGGAGATAAGTGTATCCGGGAGTAATTGTTTCTTTTACTTCGTGGCCCGATGGTATGGATGAGTTGCCAACCACTAGTTTAGCAGGAAAATCAGACGCAGAAACATCCCGCAACAAACCTAGAAGAGAGAGAGAGGGAGAGGGAGAGAGAGTGAGGGAGAGAGAGGGAGAGAGAGAGAGCATTTGCAAGTTAAAGTACTTCAAATTACTTCTTTTGAAATTTTTCGAAAACTCACTAGATTCCTGTAAAACGAGCTTCTAATTTCGCATTTACAGTAACGCTTAAACGTCATTTTCTTAAAAACTGCTTCAAAGTTATAAATGAAAATTGCCATTTATGACGACTTCTTTAATTTTCTTGAATTAATATTTCGGTTCTACTATTAGGAAACCGAAAAAATGAGAAATTATCAAAGAAATGTTCTTTGGGCGGAGAAAGATGGCAGCTGGCAAGAGGACGGGGCAAGACCGTAAAGCCAGAAATTAGAAAACTTTACTACGAGAAAGTCTGTGCCATTCTGTAGCACCACTAGTTTTTAAATAGTTCTAGGAAAATTAATCGACCTAAAACACGACGAGCGCTTTATATCGATGTAATATCCTAAAACATTTTGAATCACTAACTTTATTTTATCAATTTATTTACTAATGAAGTTCCTTATAAAGCCCTGACTAATTTTATGCAGCTTACGCTGGGAAATTTCCATTCAGGAGAACTAGAACAAATAGCACTTAGCCATTCTCACCATCTTCGTAAAACGGCAAATCAAACTATGTAATTTTGTTCTTAGAATGCTTTCTACAAAACTTATTTGAAAATTGATTCAAAATATTGCAGATCTGACTAAAGGGAAGATGGTCAAGACCTCCTAGCGGAACTGCTGCAGATGTAAATCGAGCTGTGAGTGGCTCGTAGAACGGCCATCCATCCTGTTGGCAGGATCTCGATTTCCATCGTTTCCTTCACCTCAAGAAATTCCTATTCGGTCACCATTACGCACATCAAAGGGACGCAGAGTTCAAGGTGTCAAACACTGGTATTCATCCGAGGCGGCAGTCTTACGATACAGGGATACAAATATGGATATCATGGAATGATAAGTGTATCAATTCTGGTGGTTATATTATGGAACGTTAGTACATCTTCTGTATCTAATACAATAAAGCTTTGCATCAAATAGTGTTTTCCTTTCGTTAACCTGAAGAAACTTACTTTCTTGATGCATATCGAATACAATTTGAAAAAGAATCAAACGAGTAATAAAGAAACTTTCGAAAATTTCACATGACTGTTGAGCAACTAAAGGTATTGTGTTATTAATATTTAATAATGATAATGATTTCAACATAAAATTGAAGGAATACAACGAAAATAAATACAGAGGTAAAATATACAAATTGCTAGATGCGTTGGTTCCAGAAAACAAGCGAATGAGTTGAGAACAATTTCCAAACGCGTTTCTGGAACACTTAAAGCTGCGAAAGCGGACTGACAAATACAACAAGCTCTCTCGAGAGGGCTTTATAAGCAAAGCGCATTACTACATATTGTTTTTTCTTTCTTTCGAAGAAACAGTTGTTATATAATTCCGTGGATTTGGTTAGATATTTGCGCGCGCACGTCTCTCCCAAGAAATGTGCCCGGCACAAAAAGCAGGGAATTTTTTGAGACTTTGAATAAATAACACAACGTAAATTTACAAAAGTGGTAGAAAAACACGTATTTCTAAACGTATGGTGGATGATAGTTTAAAAATTTGTATGTAAATTTAAACCTGGATGTAATAGGAAAGATAAAAAGAAATGCTCAGCAGAATAAACAGGATCATAGAAGAGGAGAAAGGAATCTGGAGGATGTATGGTGAACACAAAAGGGTGAAACAAGCGAGGGATCGGATAAGAGGTGTAGTGAAAAAAGAGAAACGAAACAGTTTGAGGGTGGCGAGGAGGTGAAAGCTAGAGTGACTAAGGGGCAAGGAAGAGAAGAGAGAAAGGAGAAAGATGAGAGAGCAATGTACTGGGAAAGAACTAGTAGTTTTCAAACAGTACATACTTTCCCGCATTATTTCTAACTTTTGCAATTTTCAAAAATTTTTAAAGTTCAATAGAAATGAGACTGCACCATTTTAAGCGCACTTTTCTCTATTCGAAGTAAAAATAAACAAAAATGTTGGGCCTGTTTTGATATTTTAAAAAAATGAATTAACTTTATCCAGAAATTACGTGCAAGCTACAGGTTTTTCAAAAAAATATACATGCCTTCGCCCTCTCTCCAGCTTCTACCTAATAGCACCTAAAAAATATTTCTTCACAATTTCTCAATATGTCGGTCTGATAATAGTATAATTGAAATACGGCTTTAAAAATATTATACAGAAGTAAATACTGGTTCTTCTTACTATTTTTTTTTCAAAATTCGGAACAGTTTTTAAGAAAATATCATTATAGCAATTCTGAAAATGCACAATTTCAAGTACATTTTCATAGAGAACTATTAAGTTTTCGAGAAACTTCATAAATAAATATTTAAATCAGTTTTAGTAAAATGCAAATATCTATAAAAATGTCCGAAATGGAAATATTAATGACTTGACAAATTTTAAAAAAATACATTTCTTGAATTAATGAGGAACAAAATTAAACGTCAAAATGGCGTTTACGTCACGTAATTCAATGTATTTAACAATATTCGTACAAAACGTTTAATGCAAAAATTTGAAGCCATGTTTGAGAAAACCTTCTTTTTAGTCCATATTTCCCAACAAATTGAGAGAAAACTACAATTTTTCAAAAAAGTTTCATAACATTCATGAAATAACATTAATAAAGTTAAATACATTTACTTTCAAAAAAATATTTATATTCCATAACGTAGATGAAAGAAGTGGACTAAAGAGTAGCAAACTTTTTTTATTATTTAAGATCGCATCAATATCTAGGTCATTAACGCCCACTGTTGGGAGTTAACGTTAAGGTAAATGTGAATATGAAATATAGCCTTGATAAGGGGTGAAAGGACGGACACAAATACAACCATGCCCGAGGCGGGACTCGAACCCGCAACCCTCCGGTCCGAGATCCCTACGACACTACTGCCTTAGCGATGTCGGCTACCGGATCGGCAGTATCAAATTGTGCATTTCTCAAAAATTCAGAATAAATAGTAGAAATGGGCCCTCCGCCGTCTTTATAAGTGCATTTCAGTAATTTATTTCTGTTTCATTTAAATAATGATTTTCAAACTCTTAGAGTAACCATTACAGATTCACCGGAGAATATTCATCGGAAAATATTTGGCAACAATCCTACGATTAGTTTAGGTGCTAGTGTTTGTTGTTCAAAGACGCAACGGACAAACAGAGACACACAGCCAGAAGCAGACGGACGGATGTTTTGAAAAAACGTCTTTTAGTCTCAGAGTACCTCAAAATGTGTATTTACGTCAAAATCTTCACTCATTAACCCACCAACTATTAAGAATTGTTGAAGAAACTGCTCTAGCATATCAACGTAAACAATACTGTATAGCGGCCTTCTTAGACTTCGCATAGGCATTTGATAAAGTCTGGCACAATGGATTATTACACAAATTATTAAAACTAGGACTCCCAGAATATCTTTTCCAAATTATAAAATGCTTTCTAGATAATAGGTACTTTACAGTAAAAATGAACAATACCCTATCCTTACCTACCCCAATTCTAGCCGGTGTTCCTCAAGGGACCCCACTCTCTCCAACCTTCTTTAATATCTTTACGGCAGATATTCCTCAATTATCAAACTGTGCTTCGGCATTCTATTCTGACGACACAGCAATCGTCACATCTAGTGACTTAATCTCTGAAGCAATAAATAACTTACAACAAGACTTGAATATGTCTTCTGAATGGACAAAAAAATGGGGATTACAGCTAAACCCATCAACATGTGAAACAAAAATGTTTACCTTGCGAAGAACAAATATCATTCCCCTTTAAAAGTAAATAATTATCCGATTAAATAGGTCCCTTCAAATAAATCAATAAAATATCTAGGCGTCCTCTTGGATACTCGTTTTACATAAAAATCTCATATTATACACAGACTGAATAAAACTTATGGAGCCCTATTCCAATTATATCCCCTTATTAATAAAACGTCATCTCTAAAAATTGAAAATTCTTTGTTTCTTTACAAATCAGTCCTAAGACCCTCAATAACTTACGCAGCCCCAGTTTGGGGGGAAACCTGTCGAGCCCCAACATCTCACAATAGAAAAACCAATTCAGAAAGGCTACCCACAAGGATCATGTTGCAAACCAGGCATGCGGAATATTTTATATAATACGCTTGTTTTTTCATTTTATTCATAAAACTTAAATCATAGCTTTAGCAGACGAATTTCTGTTCTTGCTAAAGGGTCGCAGTGTACTGAATTTGTAAAGTTTTGTAAATCATGATCCGATAAAAAATTGAATTTTGGGCTAAGAACTACAAAATAAAATTCAATGACTAAAAGTCTCAAGTTCTTCTGATCTCCAAAACGAGAAAAATACCTAATAAGATTATTAATATCTCTCTTAATGATAAAATTTTTAAGTAAGTGGATGTGTTGAAATATTCAGGAATTTACATTGATCAGAAATTCAACTTCAATAAATTTACCAAATACATTAAGGAAAAGACTCTAAACACTTGTCCCTAAGCTATCAGAATCAGCTAAACTGAAATGGGTTCTAGGATCTACGGTGGCTCTTCATTTTATTTACCAGGAAGCAATTGAACGTATCGTAATGCGCGGAGCACCCGATTGGGAAGAAGCTTTGAATATTCAAAAGAACATGAAGAAACTTCAGAAAATGTGGAGTTTGATTAATGTAAATATTTCCAAAGCCAAAAGGACTAATTGATACGATTCTTCTTGTTCTCGTATTATATCTAGAGTTCGACCTGCTGCACAAAGCAACACGTGGCGAAAGAGAGTATGTTAAGGCACTGAATCAAAAATACTGGAGACATCCTGCGAAAGCATCTGCATTAAAGAAGTAAGAGCCTTATTTACAGAGTACAAATATATAGAGATGGAAGTAAAGCAAATGAAAAGGTGTGAGCAGCAGCAGCCATGTAATATGGAGACACAATAATCAAGGAATTAAAGTATAAATTATGTGGAAATTAATCAAATATAATCAGGCTGATGAAATTTCTATTCTGAAATCATATCGGATGCTTTAAAAGTACAAAATCTACCGGACACTAACAGAACAGTCTCAATAAATAAAGAGAGTACATTGTCATTGTTGTACAATAATCCTAACCATAGCTCAATTATATAAACAATCCTGCATGAAATTTAAGTCCTGGAAAAGAGTTAATTTCAAATAAACTTTCGATTGATAAAAGCTCAGGCATGAATTAGAGGCCACGAACTAGCAGACTAACTTGCCAATCAGGCTACTGAAGACAAAAATTATCCATTATGTAACAAAATTTCGAAAACCTCATTAGCAACAAAATGTTACGATTAGGCACTCCAAACTTGGAAAAACAATTAGAACAATACAACTTAAGGTAAAATCGCTAAATCATTTTCCTTAACACCAAAGACCAAATTACCAACAACGATATTCACATTTATTTTAACAGGACAAGGCAAAACCAAATTATTTCTGCACCGATTCTTTATCACAGGCAATCCAACATGAATGTGTTGCTGGGAGGCCAATCAGTATATCATCTCATTTATGACTGCCTTAGTGTCTTGAACCTTGTAGTACAATATTAGATATGTTATTTAAAGAATGTTGTTACATGTAACGGAGCATGTTGCGAAATATTGTTGAAAAAAGACACAACCAGACGTTTTGGCGTCAATCTCTTTTCGATATCAAGGACCCACAAAACGTGGATTCTGACTACCCAACTTGTTGGAAGTATTAACTTACTACATATAGGAATAAGATTACGGAAGAAGAATATAGGAGTAAGATATGGAAAGTGTCGAAGTGTTCATGTCGATCAAGTGGTGAATTTGAAGCTAGTTCATCAAGAGAAGAAATTTGACGCAAGTCGTTTAAGGGTAAGATCCCAAAGAATCGATTCAAGCACGTCGATCAAATGGACGATCTCTGTAAAAGTCAACCAAGTCTTCTCTCAAGTCGAACAAGAGTAAGGTCTTTGATAGAACGGAGGATCAAGACTGTCACATGAATCTCCGCGTATGTCGAACGAGTGCAAGGATCTAAGCGAAGGATCGAGCAAGTGCAAAATCTTTGCACAAGTCGATCAAGTTAAAACTATCCACGTAAGTTTATCAAGTGAAGCACGTACGTAAAATTCTATCTAGTGCAGGATTTCGACGCAAATAGATCTAGTGGGGTGTCTCCTACTGCTCAGGAAACGTTGCATTGCATTATTGAGGGAGTTTCAAAATTAGTATGAATTTGGCAAGCGATACATTCAAGCTTACCCTCTTGGATTGAAACCTTTATTTCCTCTTATGGACTGATTAACCGAAAAACTGAGCTGAAACACGTTTATGAGGAAATACTAACGACATAACTCACCGATTGTGATCCTTTTATATTGGACGAAATTCGGCATTTCAAACGAATTCTTATACTGAACTTACATAGTGTGTGCGGAGATTTTCTTGAAGCCATGTATTTCACGTAGAAATGTAGCAGGCTCAAATATTCTAACAAATCAATTAGATCTGCTTGTCTTCTGCGCGGTAAATACCCCACCTGACTTCGCAGTCTTCGGTCAGCTGCGCCTATTCCGATCCGCCACGCAGCGTAGTTCTCGGAAGGGAATTTGGCGAAATAAAAAAATGGTCTCCCTCGCAGATTCCTTCGTAATTGCAGGTCCCATGAATTCTCGATCAACTCGCGATTTCCGTGTACTGAACTCGAGGCCCCTCCACACGACATCGATAAGTGGCAGGAGACAGCGGACGCAATATTCGTACGAGCGAGCGCCGCCAGTAAGTGATTACAAGCCGTCGGGGGCGAGGCGAGGCCAGGCGGGGTGGGTGAGGTGGGGGCGGCGGGGTCACGCTGACCGAGGGGCGTCCGGAGCCGTGCGGAGGCGAAGCGAGGCGGGGTCGTGGCTGGGGCGGGGGGCGGGGACGGGGCAAGGGTGGGATAGGGGTGGGTGCGTGCCGGGAGGTTGCGCCGCGCTGCGACAGGGGTCGCGCAGGCGCCGGGGCAGTGGGCCTCCACGCATTCCAAGCGCGCACAAGTCCCTGGTTTTTGGTTGATTGGTGATCCATCAATGGCTAAATTTGATTGACCGGATCAACTATTAAGGTCATTAGTCCCATTAGTGTAGTGCACGGTTTTCCTCGGGAGGTGGCAGTGATATTCCCCCGCTGGATGGCGAGATCCGGCGCCGACCTACCGTCGGTTAACGGGGTTTCCCCCTAACCAGATAGTATCTCCCGCCAGCGGAGCACCGCCCCAGCCGGGACAAGCTCTGACCTCCCGACCGGCAACCCGCCATGAGTGCTAGTGTAGTGCATGTAAGTGTGTGTTTATGTAAGGAGAGAGAACGGGGCAAGGAAGAGAAAGAAAAGATCGCGCGCGGTCCGTGGCCCTTTTGTTAGGGTACTTCTCCAGCACTCGCCTGATGTTGACGGCAAAATCACGGAAAACTACCGATCAGAGCAGCCGGCCGCTAGAATTCTCCTCCAAACAGCGGCTGAACTCGACCTAGCTGTCTAGCTAGAGTCGAAAATCCTGCCACCATCAGGAACAAGTTCCCGGCACACAGTATACACTCAGAGTCAGTTCCTTCAATTTTCTCACGGGCTGGATCAATTAGGAAACTCCGTTTGACTCTCAGAGTTTCGGAACTTGACTGTTTCCTCAACGGTTCTGTCATTACTTACAAACTTTCATTACTGCTCATTAAAAAATAATACAATATTTAAGGAGTAACTTAATCCTCACCCTTCAATTTTAACGGTGAGTTTTTGACGCTATCTATTCGACTCCTGGCAGCAGCGTTTTTCTCCTGGGTTTTTCTTTTTTTTGCCGTACCGTCTCTTTTCTGTGACATTGGAACCCGTAGGATGGATACTAAGGATTGTTAGCTGAAAACTATAGGTTGGAGGCTTTGAAATGGGTTATTGTCTTTCGCCTTCACCACACAAGTTAGTAAAATTTGTATAATTATTTTAGCAAATGGCCTAAATAATAATAATAATAATAATAATAATAATAATAATAATAATAATAATAATAATACAAATCTTGTGAAGAACAGAATTTCTTCCAAGTGCAGAATTTCAAAATTTTTGTATACTTAATATTAAGAAATCAAATTGTACTCAATTACAAATTGTAGTGAAACAATATTCAATGAATATTGTAAGTAAGATTTTTCTTTTTATTACTGTATTACTGTTGATGAGAACAGGTATGCACTTTATATTATGCACACTAGAGAAAATTACAGTTATGACAGGTCCATTTTTTAGGATCTTCGACCATTAAAACATTTCTTCATGTTGTCAATGATTCTCGAAATTATTTAGTTCAAGTAGTCTCGTTCTACGGGTACTTATAAAATCAAAATTGGACTTTTGGTTCGATGTGGGTATCCTTATCTGGAGATTGTTGAAGTATAATAAACGCTACTGTTTAAACTACTCTTTAATTTGTAGAGTAAAACAGAACTCTAATTTTTTCAATGTAACATTGAGAATTTATTACTGAAAAACAAATATTATATGAGATTTTTCTCATACTAATTAACTAGTTTCTACCCTCAATATTTTGTACAATATAATAGAAAGGAACGTTCTCTCGATTGTGAATGGAAGAATTCTCTTTTTTTTTTGTTTGCGAAAGATTTTTCTTTGATCAAAACGCTTTATAATATAGATGAATATGTGAGGTAGGTTATAAAAATAATTTATTGATCTGAAGCAAAGAAAGAAAACACGGACTTTGGTTGAACAATGCATTTTGCACTTCAACAATTAATGCCACTTTCTAAAGTTAATATGAAAATAAAATCGGTATATTTCTAGCCCTCAGTTTGAAAGGAGTCATTGTAATGGAATGTTCAATAACCGCATGAAACTAGCTAAAGTCCCTCATTGACAGGAATAGATGCAAACAGGAATGGAACAGGAATGCAATGAAAAAAAAAAGTCTGGAATATAATCTCTAAAACTTCATTAAGTTACAAGAGTAGAGCTTGAAAATTAGGAGTTAAGGCAGTATTCAGTTGTTGAAGGCAGCTGTCTACCTAAGAATGATGAAAAATCCTGAAATTTTGGGTTTTACGTTTCTTAGTTTTTGAGAAAAAAAAATTCCGAAGAGAGTGTCAACTGGCAAGTCCTTAATCTTCAGTTGCATTTTTCCGAATTACGAATTTTCAACACATTCATGCATGTTAAACATCATAAATCATAAACTATTAAAAATACTATAATTGTTTTTGCAGCATGTAACCCATGATTTGCTCTAGTGAATGAACTAGAATAGTTAATCTGTCATTAAAATTTTCAGTTTTATGAACTGAAATGTCCAAAATAAATTTATAAATAATTATTTTTTCTCAAATAATAAAATCATGACTCCTTAGTTTACACAGTACCTTTATCATTATAGTTCATTTACTAGAATATTCAATTGTGATAAATGAAAAAAATAATTATCAAAATAAATGCATTTGTTGTAGAGTTATGATGTTTGAAGTAAAAATCTATATTTTGCCAATTATTTATAAACATATAGAAAAAATTGAAAATTATTTGATCTCTAAAAGCATAAAGAACTCAAACGTACAAGGGAAAACAAAATATACCTAAAATTCTATAATTTTTTTTCTCTCAGGTAGACAGCTACCTTAATATAGGGATGTAAGAGACACGTTTGATTTCTTTTCATAAGATCAAAAAGATGCTATACTCTGCATTAATTCGGTACATTTTTTTTAAATTCCCACTGAATACATTTTACATATCCTTCTTTGATTTGGAATCATTATGTCTACAACATATTATTTAAAATTTACTACTGTACTGGAAAATAATTCATTTCTTTCTGCCCGAGAACTTCTCACGACATTTTCGCGAAGGAAGACAATGCCGTCATCAGACAATGGATCCCTAAGAATATTTCACTATTACACCATTTATTCATCTGAATCACACATATGAAGCGTGGGATGTATAAAATGGTAATGTATTATGCAAATAATCGGTAGCGAACTCCCTCACTTCAGCTCCCACAAGGTCCCTCCTGCAGGGAAGCAGTTGACACATATCCGCAATATTATAGATTTTACTAACTTTCTGAGGTAACAAAAGTCATTCAATACATCACATGAACATGTTATCAATAACAATAAATCAACTTTTTTTAACTTCAGCATAATGCCTTATTTGCACACCTACAAAAACCCGCTCCCCAGAGACAAATCCTGGTTGCTCCACCGTGTTCGATTATAATGTATAATGTTTTTTTCTGCATTTGGAATCGAAAATTCATTCATTCATCTCAAAACATTCCGATGCCCACGTGGGTAAAGCAGTGGGGTAGCCGCCGCGAAATGTGTCCGAACAGTCGCAGCACTCGGCCCACCGTGCGGCGTCGGCGTCGGCGACGGCGGCGCGGTCCGGCTGTCATGGCTACCGGGGGACGGCGGCGGCGGCGGCGGCGGCGGCGGTGGCGGTGCGCGCCAAGGGAAGGCAGAGGCGGAGGTGCCGAACGCTTCCAATAAATCGAAGCGGCGGCGGCGGCAGCGGCGGCGGCGAGTCGCCCGCGCTGATTGCAGGCAGGGGCGTTATTGCGCCCCGCGCCCGCGCCCGCGCCCGCCCGCCCGCGCTCGCCCCCGCCCGCCCGCGCTCGCCCGCCCCATTGGCGAGTCCGCACCGCGCCGCGTCTTGCCGGGCCGCCCCGGATCAAAGCGAATCAGACATCTAATTACAGGCGTGTAATGAAACACCGCGCGCATCGCCACGGCCGCGGCGGGCGCCGCCGCCGCCGCTATCTTCCCCGGCGGCGAGGGAAATAGCCGGCGGCGCGGAAACGAATAAAATATGAATTAACGGACCGCCGAACGCAAATATCGGCGCGTCCCCTCTCCGCCCGCTGAGCACACGCACGCACCGCGTTTTTCAGCGGCACCGACGGCGGCAGCAGCCGTGGCGGGGGCGGTGATGGTGACGGTGACGGCGGCGCGGCGGCGGCGGCGGCCGAGGCGGGGGAGGCGGGGGCGGGACGGCGGCGGCAGCGGCCGAGGCGGGAGAAGCGGGGGCGGGACGGGGGGTCGGCGGTGGGCCGGGGTGGCGGGGGCGGGGGCAGCGGCTACTGCGGCGGCAGTGGCGATGAGGAGCAAGCGTCGCCCAACTGCTGGCGAGGCGAGGGGGCGAGGGCACACGAACGGGCATTGCTGGGCTTCGCCCGGCACTCATCAACGGAGCAACTGACCTATGAGCCCCCGTTCCCCAGCCCCGCACGGCTCTGTGAGCAGAGGCTGCAGCAGTATATTATCTCTACTCTAGACACAAAAGGAAACGATGTAGTAGTTTCCCCACGTCGCATACTTAGGAGCACCTTACGACCCTAATGAAAACTTGAAGTGCGGACACAGATTAGTTATTAGTACTCTTAAGTATTATCAGCTTACAAATGTCATATTACTCCGACCAGGTCTTGACGGTTTCGTGACAATGGTCGATCGATTATTGTGATGCCAGTTTTACATCCGTAATGTCGTCCGTACTATTCTATTCTTATCCACTTCACACAGAGGTTTAATTTGCAGGTTACATCATTCAATAAACAGGAAAGAATTGGCTGTAATTCATTCTTATAAATAAGGGGAGTTGTGATTGTAAATTTATTAACGCTATCAGTTCTTTGTGAATAATTAAATGTATTTATAACTTGTAATAATCTTTGCTTGAGTTTAACTGTTAGAGAATTGGTTCATGTTTCACATATCTATTGTAATAGTTCATGAATATTCATTACATAATTCATTATAAGAATAACAGAATGATCCAATATATTCTTATATGCTTATATGCCACTTAGACACCCCATTGCTTCGGATTGTTCTAGAATTCATCAATCTGCTTTCATACAGCGTTAACTCAAAATACCTCTTTAACATCTATATATTCTTCTAATCTTCACGGATATGTTATCATTTCCCGACCCTTTAGCAAATGTTTCCACACTCAGGAACGGAATTTCTCTTTTAAGTGTTCAAATAAAAATAATAGAATTGAATCTCAACTATGTAGTATTAATACGTAAAGAGAAAACTTTGGAACCCTTTTTTAAGCTTATTGCGCGCACGAAGCAATGTGAGATTTTGCATAGTTAAATTTTCTATAAAGGAGTGTAGAAAGCTCATATGTGTAATATGTAATATGTAATATGTGTTACAAACATATTCGTAATAATATGAAATAATATAATATAATACAATATAATATGAAATAATATAATATAAACATTTTATAAATAATATGGCGCGCTGATGCAATCCGCAATCCCCTGCAACATGCTACTATTGTACAATGTACTTAACTCGAAAATGATGCCCCTTTTAGACCCATAAAACCTGCTTTTTGTGTCCCTCAAGGGAAACTAGATTTGTTTTCTATTCCCTAATCTACAAAATAAGACGTTTTAGACGTTCCTTCCAAACGTGGCGTTTAAGAGAAAAACACGTCACTCTATATTTGTATTTGTTTACGTGAAAATTAGAAATAATACGTACATATTACAAATAATAGTAATAATAATTTTCGCTCTAGCACGATATTGGTTTTAACAAAGGTTTGTAGTTATTTTTTCACTTAACATAACATTACACATAAACAAAGGGTACTGGAGGCAGTATATTTGACTTCTGAAAGATTTTGTTCTGTAGGCGATTGAGGTCATGAGAACAGTTTCCGTTGTATTTCTCAGCCATGCGCAGTGGGGGGGGGGGGGCGAGAAGCCCAGGGCTCACCCGTTTTCATTTCACTCTATATCTTTCTATCCTCTTACCTTCAGTTTGAAAAAAATTAATAACAGTCGTCAAAGAGGTACCCAGCGGGGATGTTCTCACTCAGAAATAGGGGTACGGTGCACTAATTTGCAGTTACTCGTGCCTTCGGGACACAGTAGTGCTTTCTTCCATTATATTATATAAATAAAAGCTATCAGTCTCTTGCAAAGTGGTAATCTCACTGATCAAGCTAAATATTTTTTAATTGCATAGGCAATAAATTGCATAGGCATAAATTAAGGCAAACACCATACGCTAATGACGTATTTGTACACGTTCAGCAGATAACGTAATATAACAAAATTTTAAAAAAATTGTATGCAATAATTATGCAAGTAGACTCTTCGACAAAAGAACCTCAGTAACATTAAAAATTAAAAATTTAATGAACTACGGTCGAATCTCGAGCACTGAACGATTACCAGATTGTATTTAACTCTTTTTGTGGTCGTTTGTGCTTACTCCAAGAGATTTATGATCGTCTCCAAGCAATTACACGACGTGTTTACCTACAATTTCACACTGGACGGTTCATATACAGAATCTTCACTTTTATAGCAACCACTTATCTGCCTCTTCTGATGTACTATAATTTATTATTCGTCGTATGTTATTGTGGTAATGTCTCAATCTTGTTTATGAACAAATAAAGATGCGCCCTTATCAGTAGTATACGCCCGAACAAAGATACCGGAAGAAAGTAAGGAAGAAAGTAAGGAAGAAAGTAAGGAAGAAAAAGCAAGCATCAGACCTCTACCCTCCATTTATCATCATACGTTCACATGAGCTAGCTACTTGGAGTCACATATGTATATGTATATGTTGTACAATGTCTCAAGACATTCATTACAGAAAACAATATGATTAACATTCGTCTCAACATTTGTTTGTTATTCAGTTTAATAATTTCATCATGATTAAATAATAATGATAAAGCATCAATTAATGTTAGTACAGTTAAACGCGAAAATGAATACATCTGTGTTCTTCTTTACACATCGTGTGACCATTTATTTAAGATTTCCTACGTACATATACCACTTTTATGTTCATGCACCGTAAACGCCAAAATTATTATCCCACTTTCCTATGTTCAGTGACTCCAATTCATGAAAATAAAAACTTATCGCATGAAATGTTCATTTTCTGCAGCACAACCACATCCAGGACGACTGGACAACGTCATACCATAGAGACAATAAAGCGAGGACTCGATTTCACCCAGTAACTACCAGTCAATAAAAAAGCGATGACTTAGCCGCTTCTGGTTCCGCCGTGGCGCGCCGCGCCGCGCCGCGCCGCGCCGCGCCGCGCCGCGCCGCGCCGCGCCGCGCCGCGCCGCGCCGCGCCGCGCCGGGCCGGGCCGGGCCGGGCCGGGCCGGGCCGGGCGTTTCACGTGGCATAACCGCAGTGAAGCTGTGCCACTTCCGGCGCGCGCTCAAAATGGCGCACCGCACAAACGCAAAAACGCAGAGTTGCCTTTTGAGGACACTAATCAAAAGCGCTCGTGCAGAGTCAATGGATAATGGCCGCACTCGGCGCGAACCTAAACGCTTCGGCGCTGGCGAATGCCGCCGCACAACGCCAACGACTATTCATCAAACCAGCTACAACACTGCGAAGCTTCCTGAAAAAATTCACGTCCGATTATGTAATTCCTGGACCTGTTTTGCAAAAAATCAATTGGGTCGCAAAGAAATGCGCGGTTCTACGATCTGATAATTCAATTTGTTGTTATAGTCAACTGCATATTTCTGCCTTGTTTCAGTATTCGTGATTTGTGTAGGTATGCTGGAATCAAATTCAAGGATATCGAAGGTATTCCAAAAACATTTATTAAATGGAGTGATAATTTGAAACATTTAAAGGTTTTCTAAGTTCGGAAGCAGAAATAATGGGGATATTATCACGAAATATACATTTCATTGCTTAAAACGTCGTTTTTCAATTTCTGAACGTAATTTCTTTTAAGAAGAAGGTACATATATTTATGCGTGGCACAATCTAACACTATCAAGTGTGGTGAGACTATTCCAAGCAATATTTTAGCATCTAATGAGTAGAGAACTCATCATGGCACATTCTCGTCTCCTCACAAAATAATATTAACTTAAAGCGTGTTAAGGAAATGGATCAAAACAACCTCTTTCTACCAATACTTACAAACACAATTTCAAAGTTATGGGTTCATATCTACAGATTTCCAAAATCCAGATTTCCATATTCGATTTTCCAAATCCTTTAGATGGAGAAATCTTTCTCTTTACTTAATTTCTAGAATGCAGAATTTCGTCTGATTCGTTTAGGACTAATCAATGGTTTTCCCTTTTTTTGCATAGCAGTAATGTTGGCCTCACCAAAATTCGAGATCATTTTGCCTTATCAAAAGCAGTCACTGTACTCAATAATTATGTAATCACCGATCCCAAGTTGGAGAGCTTGAAGGTTGTCGAAATTGTCTTCTATATCGATCATCTTCCAAACTATTTTCCAGTGAACCCAAGGTTTAGTTAGTCTCTTCGGGATCTCAAAATTTTCATCTGATGAAAACTTATCGTTTCTATTTGAATTCCTTAGCTTCATAACAGACATCTCTCTTCCTCTTTACTTATACTGAGCAGATATCATTTCTTTTCGTACTGAGTTCGTCGATAAAAGATAAAAATTAAAACAAAAGGTTTAATTTATATGACCTTATTTTCTTGCTTCTTCCCTACTTGTCATTTTACTTTCCGTAAATCCTTCCAATACTTTCGTCACTGTATCTTCCAACCATTATTGTAGGGTCTCCCACGTCTGATGTAAATACGTTCCATGACTGACAACGCAAAATACACAGATAGAATAGATCACTAGCGATATCACACTCTCACCTCGACAAGTGTTGTAGTTCTATTAATTGCATCATAAGTCGTAAAAACAGAAAGATAAACAAACGCCTCTTTCGGAGCGTTTTCTTTTAATATGTAGTTATCGGCACAGCACCTTAATGGTCACATTCAGCGTTTCTCTGAAGCCCTCCTAACGATTTAATATGAACAATTCTTGATACAGCAAACAAAATCCAAAAAGGTACATGTATTCACAGCCGCACTTGGTGTGAAAATGCATAATTACTACAGATCGTTCTACAAATTATGACTTTTCAGCATCATCATGCTATTAATTTCTGGAAGTTAGAAACAGCAAGGTTTCGATAACCGTCAGTAGAAAGCGTTAATCTCAAGAAAGGGGGACTGGCACATTCTTGTCATGTGTGACACTGTCTCGCCTCGACTGAATTTATTTATTCATAATGGTATATTTTTTAGGCAAATAAATCTTATTATAGGTTACATACTTCCTAAAATAGTAATGATAAAAAAATTCTAGTTCATCTTTTTGACGAGCTAAACCAAAGGCAGACATTTTATTTGCTTCTCATATTTTTCTCACCAGCTTCCCTAGTATTCTTCATAACATCTTGCACTTCAAGATAATGAGCATCCGTACCTTTCTAGAAATCGATCCTTTATATATCTAGATTCTCCTCTTTCTCTTTAGATATAAACTCACAATTCCGTTCCGCTGAACTTCTCATCTTCACTGAACTTTCTTCCATATTTTGACCATTAAACTAGCAAATATATAAAAATATTAAGTTGAAAAGGACACAGCTCAAAGACACTTCCAAAATTGTGTTCGAGATCAGAGATCACAACTCGCATTTACATTAATTATTTACAACTCGCAGCCTCAGCGTGATTGAGTACGGTGAGATGTGATCCTGCCAATGAAGAGGGGGAAGCCAACATGGCCGGGAACAATATGTTTGACTTCAGAGCCGCGTCTGAAGCAGTCGAAAGGTAAATATAACCAAAAATCTCGGCTTTGAGGTGTGATAGTTGTACTGGAGGGAGAGGGCCCGTTAAAAGGTCATGCAAAATCTTCACGTTACGCCGCCCCAAAAATCCTACTGAATTAAACCTTCACAATACATATATTCCGTGGACCTCCTCATCGATAAAATACTTAGGAATGTTGCTTGACAAAAGATTAACATGGAAACCACACATAAATACAATAGCTAACAAAGTATCTGCAAAAATATCAAAACTCTTCCCTTTAATCAATGCATATTTTTCATTGAAAGTCGAATGCCGATTGCTACTATTTAAGTCCTTAATTCTACCAACCATGACTTATGCATGTCCAGTTTGGGGTTGTGCAGCGACTAGCAATCTCCAAAAATTAACAGCCATTCAGAATGTATTTTTAATAAGAAATTTAAATGCCCCCTGGTTCATTCCGAACACCCAGATTCGCAGAGAATTGAATGTGCCTTCATTAAGCGATCACATAACACAAATAGCCCAAAATGTTTACAAAAACCTTCACACTTCCCCATGCTCCTTAATCTTCAGCCTAGGTCGCAATGCTGCATACTCACGTATTAAATCCAGGTATCCCAAAGACCGATTCAAACCACCGTGATCCCCCATAACTGTCAATAAGTCAACTGAAAAAGTATTCAACCTCGCTTCATTTACTTTAGCCCAACGTCACGTTATTCCGAGTAATAAAAACCACCGCTTATGAATGGCCATTCCCAAAAAGTAAAAAAGCTATGTATTTCATAATTTAACCTCCTCGAAAGACAAGTATGTCGAGCGAGAAGAAATAAATTTAAACAAAGAGGAGAGGGGATTATTGAAGGTACGATTCTTTAGTTTTTCACGCAGATAAAAATGAAAGCTGACGATTTCCTGCAAGATTGCTCGTATTTCTTTTATTCCCAATAACATTTTTCTTTGCTTCATTCCCAGTAACTTTAAAAAATTTTATTCCTATCTATTGTCTTAGCCTTTAACTTCATAACGTTCTCCAGGAGGAAATTGTAGAAAAATCAATTTCTTCAAAATGGATTATTATTTATTTCAATTTTCGAATAATCAAAAGTTAAACCAGTTTGAAATTGTCGGACGAATTTCAAGATTCCGAAAGAAAACTGTACGTTATACTGTTATTTAAGACCCTTCTTCAAAACTAAATGTCAATTGTTAGACGTAATTGTATTATATCAATAATAACAAATATGCCTTGACTTTAAAATCTGTAACTTGGCTACATTTCACTATTTATTCATGTGTAGGCTCCCTTAGGTTCGGCGAGGACTTAAAGTGAGTTCATAGAGTTAGAGAATGAATGAGTTACAAGTCGAAGGTGTGTTTGACACTAGCAGACAGATGGCAAGTGATCGTAAGCCCTTGTTTAGGTTGTATTTTACAGTTTGCGTAATTAAAACGATTTTAAGAAACTTATACTTAAATTAATAGCAATTAATATAATTAGACCTGATGTCCTCTTCCTGAACACTCATATTAAGCCCCCTCTTACCGGCCAATTTTCACCCTAATAATCAATTACAGTTATTTCGTTAGAGTGTGATAAATACAGGTTGAGAATTGATATTTTTAATGAAATCTGTTCTTTAAAATTAGATCTTTAGAAAATGTAATGATGGGTGAATCAAGTCAATTTAGAAAAGAAACAAGATTTAATCAAAATAGTCGCCAATGTTTTCTTTACACTTTTTGTTCGTACAGACAAATCGCACGTCATAAGCGTCATTTTCATTAAAACTTGTTTTCTCGAAAATTTCACCTACGTCAGATTTTTGGAATATCTCTCATGTCTCTATGTACATTATAGTATTATTATTAGCACCCTATTACAGGAATCGAAAAGTTTCAATTGAGATGTATATCGAGACATTGTTATAACGCCAGCGAAGCACACTCTTTTTGCCTTCCACAAAACAGTTTCGAAGATGCTGCTCTGACCAACGTAGGTGGCGCACTCTGTAAAAGTATCCATTTATCTATCTATTATTCACAACACACGCTAATTCATGTAGACGTTTGCTTTCAAGACAACGTTCGGTCTTCTAAGCTTTATGGCTGTTCTCTTTCGACTTCTACTACTCCCACCACTCTCAATGCATTTCCGCCTTGTGTAATTCAGCCCGGGAGTTCTTTCACGTGATCTCTGTGGTGGTCGCTGCCCCTCCTTTCAATCTTTGCATTTCTGGCTGGCAGCAGCCTGTTCCCGGGGACCAGCGCGTCCTACATCCGTCCCTCCCCCCCCCCCCCGCGTCGCACCCACGCTGCGCCGCGCGCCTCCGGGAGAGCGTGCCATAAAAATTCGGCGGCGGCCGAAGCGAAGCACGGGCCCTTCAATCGATCCGAAGCGTGACGGCTGCGCTAAAACAACTTGACATTTGATTTTAAATAGAAAAATGCTCCCGAGTGTGACGGGTGGTTCGCTGTCGGGTAAAAATTCTCCGGTTTAACGGCCAGCGGCGACGGAGGCGGTGGGTGGGGCAGGGGCGGAGGGCGAGGTGGGCGGGGCGGTGCAGAGCTGTAGTGACGGCCGCCGCCCCCGGCAGCAGTGTGGCCTCCGGGGCAGAGGCGACGCTGGAGGCGGAGAGGTCAGCCATTGGGGGCGCAGGAACTGAATGCTCGTCCGCTTGCTCGCTGACTCGTCTGTCCAATTGCTCGGTCGCTCACACTCGTCCTTTCGTTCCTTCGCCCATCTTCGTTCTCTCACCCTTCCGGTCGCTTACCCGACCACTTTCTCATCGGCCCACTTAGTCTCCCATCGGAATGGCGGTTCTTTCTTAATATAATTTTCTGCGACTTAGAGTTTTGCGGTCAGCTCATTCACTTAACATCTCAGACGACTAACACTCACATCCAGGTCTCTTTGTGAGACAATCGCATAGGTGACATTTGTAGACAAACAGCAGTTTCCCATTTCCCACTCCTACTTTTCTACCTCTCATTCCATCAATGGTCCTTAATTATTCATGCCCATTATCATAATCTATTCAGAACATTTGTCATCTCTAATTTCAGCTCTGTTATTAAAGTTTTTTGTTGTTGGTTTTTTCGTTGTGTTGTATTCGTTCGTTCTGGACTGTTTGTTCAACATTGTTGTTAGAGACTGAAACATATTTGGCTTTAATGTTTCAAGAATGACTTTGCCCCCAAACTTACAACTGAGAACTTGCTGTAGTTACAAGGAGGAACAAATTCATGTAAAATACTTGAATACCGAGATAGTAAGTATCTTACTGCTTGATTTATAATCTATAAATTGACCTATTGATGAGCTGATGTTTCCTAGCCCTTCCACTGCTACGTTCATTAGTCCCGTTAGAGAAGTGAATGTTTTTATGGCTGTAGGTGGCTGTGTTCCTCCCCCGCTGATTGGTGAGATCAGGTGCCGCGATCTGTGCACATCAGCCCTTAGCGATTGCTTAGTGGAAAATATTATATAACCTTCTTTATCTATTCATATTGATACGCACATTATCAAAGTAAGAACTTTTACTGCACTTAATATCAGTTTCCAGAAAGAGAGAGAAAAAGTTTGAAGGGCTTCTCTTTACTTTGATACTAGAGTATTCGCTAATCATTGTTTGATCCTGTATATGCGTATATGGATTTTTAGAAAATAATATTTTTGTTTTTAACTAATGTGAAATACAATTTCTTTTTCTATGACCAATAAACATTGTTCAAGTCGGTGGTGCTAGGACATCCCCAATTTCTTCCATTATTCGTAACGGTTATTTAATAATTTAATACTATTAAAACATATTGTATAATTCTGTGTAAGTGCGTAATTTTTGAAAAATTAAAAAATTATATCAAAATAACTTTTGTGACATGTTATTGAGTGCATTTATCTCTACGATTCAAAAAATTTTAAGGAAAATATTTGGAATTGTTTTTGAAAAAACAATATCGTTTTTAAATTTGCTTTTATTTTATAAAAAATGCTCGAAACCACTCATATTTTGGAAAAAATTGCAAATAACCTCATTGAAGATCTAATTGAAAATAAATTTCATTAAGAAGAAATATCTTTATATTCAGCTTTGTAGTTGGACGAAGACACCGAAAAAACTTAACTTTTTCAGTTTTCGAAAATTAAAAAAAATCAACGAAAAACGACCCCGAGATATTCATGAGCGTTACTTTGCTCTATCTGAGAACAAAAATTTAGAGAAAAAAATTTGAGCTATTTTGAAGGAAACTTTAAAAATGTGGTTAGGGCTTCATGTACAGTTCTCCCAAAAAAACTAAATATACGTTGCAAATTCAAGAGGTCGCGAAATCAACCAGATCGTTCGGGGAATACCAATTTTGGTGAAAAGCTTACCGACAGTTTAGTCTCTAGTGTTGTTCATGGGCAGATAGAAACCCATACGTTAAATATAGTTATTTACTACATGGCACAAGAATCATTCACTTTTTCGGGAACACAGACCTATAATGCAACGTTTTCCCTCAAATATCGCTGATTGCGACGGAGCAACTTCTTCTATACTACCTCAGTAGTATGCAAGAAAGTAAAAGTGTGAGAAAATGCAACTTTGCTGGAAACGGCTCACATTCGTACACTAGATAAATTTAATACGTACACGCTTGTTACGAGAAGACATCCGTGAGGACATAAGAAAATTATTCTCTCCGAAAAGAGGCTTCAATTTCCGAAAATTTAACAATCTTGCGATTTGTTAGAAATGATGTGAAAAATATTTAAAGCAAATAATTTTTGTCATACAATTGATAGTAGTTATCAAATCATGTAATATGAGATGGAAAGGGAGTTGTCTTAACAATTAATTACTTTCAATCTGACCTTTCTGAAGACTTACTCATTCCAACGTGCATTTTTTACAAATAGGTAAAGCGAATGGGCAAAGCGACTCGAGTAATATCGTTAAATTTCAGGTGAAAATATCTAAGGAATTCACAACACAACGTGGATTAAAGTAAGGAGATGAACTGTCTACTATGTTGTTTAACAAATCCCTGGAGAAAATAGAACGAAATATTGAGATCAATCCTAACGGAACAATTTTGAATAGAACAGTGCAAATTTTGGCTTACGCAGATGACGGGGTAATAATTAGTAGAACACAGAAAGACATGGAAGAAGCATTACAGCAATTGACGGAAGGAGCTCAAAGAATGGGTTTGGAAATAAATGAAGAGAAAACAAAATACGAGTATACGAGAACAACAATAAATATCAATAAACCAAAATATATAAAGCTAGGAAACAAAACTATTGAGTGAGTGAATGCCATCAAGTACTTAGGTTCTCTAATCACGGAAAACAAGGTCATAGAGCAGGGCACAAAGAATAGAATAGCGACAGATAATAGATGTAATGAAAGTCTCTACCAAATCTTTAAACTCCGAAGAATATGGAAGACCGCTAAACAGAACTTATATAACACCATCATTAAGTCAGTGGTATTGTATGGTAGTGAAACACGGACCCTGATAAAGAAAACAGCAAACATACTCGCTGTATGGCAGAGAAAAATCTTAAGAAGAATATCTGGCTCGACCAAGGAAAATGAAATCTGGAGAAGTCGAACCAACGCAGAATTGGAAGAACTATTTAAAACAACGAAAATAATTACATGTATTAGGCGAAAAGACAGGAATGGTTGGGTAACCTAATTCGAATGAAGGGAGAGTTGTTAGAAAAGTGCACACAGGAAGCTGGTCGGTAGGAGAGGAAGAGCTAGGCCTAGATTTAAATGGAATGATGAGGTAGAAGAAGATTTGAGAAACCTAGGTGTTAAAAGATGGCGAAGAAAAGCAGAAGATGGAAGAAATTGGACTGTTATAATAAAAGAAGCCAAGGCAAAACTATGAGTACCGGAGAGCTGATAGTAGAAGAAGAAGAAGAAGATGAAGAAGAAAAAGAAGAAATCAAATGGATAAATAGATTACGTGTGGAGTGCGTTGTATAGATGGAGGTGGCTAATAACGTAGTACATGATAAGGTGGTTGCTTTACGTTCGTCAACAACGAGGCTCCGACTTTCATTCTCCGACATCATCCATTCTTGAGTCCAGCAAACGCAAAGTTTACAACGCATTTTACACCAAAATACAGACACCGATTAACTTGATCCCACGTACTTTTTCAATCACCTTTATCGACACATCCCTCCCCACACGTATTCCAGTTATACTCGGATTTTTCTAACGTTGCATCTGAAGGTAGTATCTGCAAGATAGAATACGGCACGACGTTTTGCGTCTCTCTCGGTCCTGCCGCAAGATATCGCATGATCGCGCCCGTATCAAGCAGTGCTGCATATCAAGCGACTCTAGCGGCACGACCGAGAAAGACGCGAAAAGCCGCGCCATATTCCATCTTGGAGATACTACCCTCAGATGCCTCCTTAGAAAAATCCAAGTATAATCCATTTGCATCGGGCATTTGTGCAAAGAATTGCCATTTTCCACGCGGCTCGTTCCCTGCATCCGAGTGCCTTGATAACCCCCGCGGAGTGCGTCGCAGCCCACGTGGCAGAGGCCTCCTCCGCTTGGGCGCCTGACGCGTTGAGCCGCGAGGTCGCGCTGGTCACAAGTGGCCACGCGCCACGCTGTCCAAAATGGACGGCAGGAAGCGCGGTCGGCGGCCTGTCAACCACTTCTGCTATCATTGTAGAAATCACGACCGTTAATAAGTAGTAGGATACAGGATCACGGGATCGGTCAATGAATGGATTACACTAGTTTGCCAACGTTTCGGAATATTTTATTCCATCATCAGGGCTAACAAACAACAAAAAAACACAATCACAATAAATAAGGACAAACACAATAAATAAGGACAACAAAATGTTGTTCAGAAGAGTTTGTCCTTATTTATTGTGATTGTGTTTTTTTTTGTTGTTTGTTAGCCCTGATGATGGAATAAAATATTCCGAAACGTTGGCAAACTAGTGTAATCCATTAATTGACCTATCACTTCTGCTACCTCAAGCACGTCTGCTTCTTGTTGCAAAATCGTAGGAAGGGGTGAGGTGTGGAAATACTGTTTTCTGTTCGAATTTGTTGAATGACCCTAAACACATGTTGGGTCACTTTCTGATACTCGACATATTCATACAGCATGGAATATTCCCAAAATTTTAAACTGATTTTTTTGAAAATTAATAATATTTATTTTCGGTCTCTCAAATAAAAATATTGAATTTCAAATTTGAGTACTGTAAACAAATTACAAGTTGAAATTTGAACAAACATTTTGTCCCAAAATGTAAAACGTATTTGAATTAAAGAATGTATTAAAAATAAATAAAATATTTACAATCGGGTGTTGATAAGTATTAATTCAAATTGTAGACCACAAATCAGAGATATATATTCTTTGCTTGTACATTTTCTTTTGCATGAGGGCTAAAAGTTTATCTTCTAGTGTTGGAGATATTTTCATAAAATCACTCATAAAAAATTATCATTCAAAATGAAAAGAAAATATAACATTTTCACACAATCCTACAATTACCTCACCCACTTCACTTCCTTCATATTTAATTACATGTGCTATAAAGCATTTCTGATATTAGATAGTAACCCTTAAAAGGTATTGCAAAGTAGTGGCCTTATCATAATAAGTCGACTCCGACGTTGCGAGACTGATGAATGAAAGTTAATACGAGGTGGAAACAAAGGCATTAAGAAATTATTTGAGCAAAATAAGTGTTCTTAAGTTTTCGTTGCACAGCCCAAGGATGTTTTACACTCATCCGTAGGCCCAAAGCCTGAGCCTCGTCATCAATTTCGACCCTGGTAGCGAAACATGTGTCAAGTTAAAAAGCGTTTGCCCAAAAATTTCTTTGGAATAAAATGTAATGGAAATTTTGCGTTTGACTGACGTAATGGTGTTTCAACTTAATCGCGTAGACAGAAATCCGAAGCATCGTCGAGAAATCGGACATGTGTAGCGAAGTTTCACCGCACCTTAAAAGTTCAAGGTTTTAAATAAATTTCACTCGCAGACCCATGTTGATTGCCATTTTATCGCTCGCTCGTTAGATAAAAGAGGAGAGTCGTAATGTATGTTGACAAGAAACTAG
Source organism: Teleogryllus occipitalis (assembly GCA_011170035.1). Lineage (NCBI taxonomy): Eukaryota > Metazoa > Arthropoda > Insecta > Orthoptera > Gryllidae > Teleogryllus > Teleogryllus occipitalis. The sequence continues at coordinate 143,315 of BLKR01000996.1, forward strand.
AAACAAATTCTTTCTCGTTCGTCACGATAAAAGAGGAGAGTCGTAATGTGAGTTGACAAGAAACTAGAAACAAACATCGTTGGTGACATTAAAAATCATATTTTTACTATAAGTTAATAAATGTTTAAGGAAAATTGGAGTTTCGTGGATAAATATTTAATAATGATCGTTTCCAAAACAAAATTCACACAGAGTAAAACCGTTCTCCTTCAAGTTGTCTAGAGCGCCGTCGGCTTAAGAAGCGCTCTCGCCGTGGTCTCTGGACATCCCTGGGGCACGCCTTGATGAGCGCAGATGCGTCGCGATCCGCGACAGGTGCTGGGGCCGAGGCCGGGGCCGGCACAGCCTCCGGCGGCAGTCGCCGCCATGAGCGCCACCCTGCTGGTCGCCTGCGCCGCGTGCGTGGTCGCGGCCGGGGCGCGCTCCGCCGCCGAGTCCGCCCCCGCCCCCGACAACCCCTGGGGGCCGTGGCAAGCCGCCCGCCCCGATGGCCAGTGGACGGCGAGGCGGAGCGCCGACGGGCGAGATATGGAGGTGGGCGTGGCAATCGGTGTGCCCGATCCCGCCCCCGGTGCGGCGCCCGCGGCTTCCGACTTCGGTTCCTCCGGTGAGTCCATACCACACATGCGCTCTCGGAATTTCACGTTCACGCGGGGACCTACTGCCCTTGTACAGCACCCGTAACTTCTATCCAGTATTCGATTCTTTACAAGAATCTGGGACGACACCTTTTGTTCCGTTAGTTTTAAAGGTGTATCGTAATTTAAAAACATCCACAATTATAAATCACTGTTGACACTATTAAATTGGAAACTATTAATTTCTTAAGCGTCAAAGGATCAAAAATTAATTGGTTAGATTTTCTGAACCGCGCCTTCCGCTGGGAAATCGTAGCATCGGCAGCGCCAGGAACGATACGCGACGTTTGCCAACCGGTGTCAGATTTCGTATCGGTTTGTTCTTGTACGACAGATGACAAAGGCCATATCCGCTGGTCTCTTTTCGGATGGAAGTGCATAGTGGCAGGCATTCTTGATGGCGCACACTTTTTTATTAGAACTCATTATTGTGAAAATGTTTCTAAAGGAAACATGACGTGTATTTATTTATTTAATTCCGAGCTAACATTTTCAGGTTCTGATCTGGACTGTCCGGGTGACGCTGCGTCGAAGGCTGGGATGCCGATGTTTCGACCGACATATCGCGGTCCTCTTCAGGGCTGTACTGCGCGCCTGCCGTCCTGAAGAGTACCGCGATACGTCGGTCGAAACGTCGGCACCCCAGCCTTCGACGCGGCGTCACCCGGACAGTCCAGATCATGACTGGCCGCGGAAGCCTACGATATCATTTTCAGGTTCTATTTGCAATAATTGTATTTCGATGCATGTGTTCGGCCTTTTCGTCCTTACGATTCTGCCATGTAAACACTCGTTTCTGTCACTCTACATGCCTCCCTCTCCGAGGCACTTGCCGACTGATAGGCTTATAGAGGCGGCGCGGCGTACGATTAGCACCAAAGGACAGGCAATGATTTTCGCGCTTCCAAAGGCACTAAGGTCATTAAAAGTCAGAATATTAATTGTCACAAAAAACACTCCTTACAATATGCTTCATAGCACTTAAAAATTACATTTATGAGTTTTGAAATGTACTGAGCAATCTGGTAAAATTTCATGTCAATTCGACTATCCAGCACGGTGACTGTTGGGTGTCAGTGCTTCAAGTGAGGTTCGCGTTGCGAACTTCTTAAACTTTCACTCACTGATATTGGAAAGTGGAAATAGGTCTTCTTCTATCAGTTGATCTGACTTACCGAACACGCGCTCCCGCACAGGCAAATACACACACACACACACACAAACGAACGAACGAACAAACAAACACACTATCGTAGTATTTTAATGGTTATTTATTTATTATTATTTTATTAGAAACTGAATCATTCCTGGTAGGGCAAAAGCCTACTGCGTAACGCAGGGAAGTTCCTCACGCCACCTAGATTAAAATTCCAAGTGACAGTGGTAGCCTGAGTTGTACAATAATACATTATTAGTCACTGATTTTCTAAATTACATTAATCAATATTTTACAATCGAAGTCAATCCATTAGTCAAAATTACACAATCCATAGTCACTGATTTTCTAAATTATACTAGACTGAATGCGTTTCCACTCTTCTGTCTTTTACCACTCTGGACCTCAATGGCGGTTAATGGTATAATGGATATACAAGTATAATGTTTAAATTAAATAAACAATAAACTATTATGCATATGCTTTTGTGGTTAAGCATCAATAATTCAAGGCTTCGGGGCAGATACAATATCACACCAGCCCTCATGCCACTCGTACCCTAAACCTCATGCCTCCCGCTATTCATAAATGTTAATACCTCATTTTGGGCGAAGAGGGTCTCATCATGTTATTGTCGTAAACCGTTCACAAATATGAATAACATTTACGAAAAGAGGGGAGCTTGTTATGCCTTAAGTCGCTTATCTCGTTATTGCTCCATGGCCTTCATTTGAATCTCTGTCAACACAATTTTACAAATCGTTTCTACAGATAAGATTCATAACTACAATACTCCTTATTGTGTATGCTAAATAATTTTTGATTAGTCAGGATAGTAATTAACAGCGTTTCACCACTAAATACCTTTTCCTAAAATGGTCTAACAGAATACAGTCAGTACCGATAGTACAAGTATAATTCATAGTACTTGAATAAATCGATTTTGCTAGACGACAGGAATCGAATGAGATACTGAACACCTCTGTATTCATCTTATTCCTCCTCTCAATAAAATCTGTTTTAAATTACTTTACCTCCTCCCTTCAAAATACGTGCTTTTTCGAGCATTTTAGTTGAATGTTCTGAAAGTATCAGGAAATAAACGGTCAGTTCCACACCAGTAGACCAAGAAGCGTTGAAAGACATTTTAAACACGTTTTGAGAGCATTTTATTGATCATTTTCGGCGATGTTTAAGATCATCAAATTCCGCCTTCTATTTATTACCATTTATTACCAAAGAAGACTAATCAAGCTGTAGGAACAGCCGAGGCTACCTTCGATGGCGCTTCCGCGAACTGCCCTGGCGCTTGGTAGATTGAGGGTGGTTGCTCTCAACCGTTATCAGGGCGGTATGCGCTCCTCAGAGAGTATTTGACTGTAGTACTCATCGCACGCCTCAAGGCATTTGCGAGCAAATAATCGAGATGCTTCTCGGAATCACACTCACCCCTTCAAGTTCACAACGAAGGGAGGGGCTGAACGAATACTGCTCACAGTAGAACCCTCAGCAGAAAACTTGACGTCGTTGAATGTGAGGCAAGAAAACATACAGCCTTACAGTTAGGAGAAGCCTTATTTGGTGATTAATGTAAAAAATATAATCTGATCTGTTTTTAGACATATGTAGTCTGAATATAGGAAACAGCTTGAACTACTATTACTCATTCCGAAAATTTCTTTACCTTGCACTAACTAAGAAGGAAAGGAGGAAGAAAGCATCTCGTGTGTTTCCCATACAGGGTAGCGGCATTCGGCTCCTTCTAAAAGACTACAAACTAAAAGACAATAAATTGTTTTTTTATTTTTTCGTTGAATATTGTGTTTTCGTCCTCATTTGCCAGAAGATCTTTGTCGAACTCCTGTTAGATCAAATAATCCTTGAGGTCATTAAGAAATTCATTTACTACACATACATTTTTCCACAACTTAAGTTATTGTGCAGCGAGTGTGACCACCGAACGGACGCGCTTGATGCGGTCGTAAACGCGATAAGCGTGAGGCCACACCTCATGCCTGCAGGCTTCCTGAGAGGCTTATATGAAGGTATATATATATATATATATATATATATATATATATATATATATATATATAGGGAGAGATAGAGAGAGATGTATAATACCGGGAATGGTGGCTCAATGCATCAACTGATTTCACTGCCTCTGACCGGAAGGTTCTAGGTTCGACTCCCGACGGCAGTAGGATTTCCGACACTAGTTTGTAAGGTAGGTCGAATTCAGTCGCTGTTTGGAGGAGAATTCTAGCGGCCGGCTGTTCTGATAGGTAGTTTTCCGTGGTTTCTCCGATCAACACCATGCGAATACAGTACACACACAGGCGAACACACACAGGCTTACTACACTACCACACATGTCGGGAGACTGGTCGGGGATTTAGAACTTGTCCCAGCTGGAGCGGTGCCCCGCTGGTGGGAGATATCTGGTTGAGGAAAATCCCGCTAGTCGACGGTAGGTCGGCGCCGAACCTCTCCATCCAGTATGGGATGATCTCCACCACCCCCGATGAAAACATATGCAATACACTAACGGGACTAATGACCTCAATTGTTGACGCACCCGGAATCAGTAATAATCATATGTGTGTGTGTTAAGTTAAGTAACTCCTAAGCGAAGCGCTCTAGGGCATTAAAGACTAAAATTTTGGGTACGGAGGCCTCAAAGAAATCTTCAGGATGAGATCTTCTTGAACATTCTATTACATTTTTCTGGTTTGGCGTTTCTCAATATTACCCCACCTGTTCAGAGACATCCAGAATCAGCAATTAAATGTGATTGAGAGGGACAGAGGGTCGTAGAGACACAGAGACACACACACACACACACACACACAGAGAGAGGGAGACTAACACAGGGACAGAGAGAGAGACGGAAAGAGAGAGGGAGAGGGAAGGAGAAAAAGAGAGATGAACGTCTGCCGGGTTTCGCTAGTGTATTATCAGAGGAAAGAATTATCTTCCTCTTTTCGTGCACGTCTCCTGTGACTGCAATTTTGTTAATTTTCCTTCATTTTTACACCTATTTTACATATAATTAACCGTTTTAGAAGAATACGTTGACTCTCTGATATATACGTAATTCATTACGTAATTCATTAGAAAACTGATTAGTGTAGTAACAAACACTCAAGGAGGCCGCTGACCAATCTTGTAGTACCAAAGCGCGGAGTTAAAATGCAGGTTGCACTGAGGTTTACAATGCATTTACCGCATTATTATTTGCGTTAGCTTAACAGTATTTAAGTTCCAGAATGAAGAATGCATGTTTCGTGTTTTCTTATGTCATTTCATAAGATTAGCTTAAAATGTTAACAATGTGCTCATTGTTTTTTCAATTAACGGTCGAGTCAAGTGAAATTCTTTCCAATATTTAACTAATGGTACATGTTCACAGGTTGGAACCCTATTTCCGGGCGAGCAGCTGAAACACAACGTCCCATTCAGTCATTTCCACTTCCTGCTTACCCGCAAACACCCTTTCTTCAACCACCCAATATCGTTCAATCCAAAAGGCCTGTGGTTTGGGGCCGGATGATGCCAATGCCATACGACAGTCAACCTGTTTCGTTCGGTTACAAGGTAAGCGATTCTCTATTCTTTGCAATATATTCTTCTGCCTTGTAAGGAACTCATCAAATATGAATATGTGAACTATAATAGATCCTAACAATGTTTTATTAAAATCCGTATTGTATTATCAAATGGATTTCTACATTCCTTCGATAAATTAACTCCGAGAAATTACTGTCGTAAATAAATATTTTGGTTAACTAGCTATAGGATACAAGACAATGGATAGTGATCTTACAGCCAAAGGGTAGTGACTATAGTTAAGAATATTTTTGTAGTTTTCTTAATATTGTTGGCTTATAGAATTTAATTTGTTATATGAGACTCAATGGGGGATTGATTATCACACCTGAGGCCAATTTTCTATTTGTTTTGTTTTGTTTTTAATTTCTCGTGTACAACACTCATAATAACTACACTTGTATAGAGTCAGTATGTAATGCTGTAGCGAAAAGTCCTTTTTTCTACAGGAAAACTGTATGGGTGGTCCCTGATGTCTAAAAGTGTGATTTTTCTTGCTCTTCGAACATGTAGTAAATTACTTTATTGAATAAGTGTTGTAGTCAGAATCTATGTTTTGTGGGCTATTCACATCGAAAGAGTGGTTTCCGGCAATCCGTCAGTCTGTGAACAGCACAAGTGCCTAAACAGCACATTGGATATTCATTCAGAATACAAAAACGAGTAGTTTTAAAGATTTTTGAATATTCAAGTTTTTTTTTTTAAATTACAGTTATGTAGAAGCGAATCATAGTAGTACAAACTAAGATTGTGTCTCAATCGGGAGATATCTATTCCCAGCTGAATTGACAAGAACGCCTTTTACAAAATCTTGGGGCTTACTGTAGGTTCACGTCCCAGCCCTGCCAAACATTTTGGCATATTGGAAACACTTTTAGATAGATAGGTAGATGAATAGATACATACATACATACATACATAGATTAGATAGATACATAGATAAATAGATAGATAGATAGATAGACAGATAGATAGACAGATAGATAGACAGATAGATAGACAGATAGATAGACAGATAGATAGACAGATAGATAGACAGATAGATAGACAGATAGATAGATAGATAGATAGATAGATAGATAGATAGATAGATAGATATATAGATAGATAGATAGATAGATAGATAGATAGATACATAGATAGATAGATAGATAGATAGATAGATAGATAGATAGATAGATAGATAGATAGATAGATAGATAGACAGATAGATAGACAGACAGACAGACAGACAGACAGACAGACAGACAGACAGACAGATAGACAGATAGACAGATAGATAGATAGATAGATAGATAGATAGATAGATAGATAGATAGATAGATAGATAGATAGATAGATAGATAGATAGATAGATAGATAGATAGATAGATAGATAGATAGATAGATAGATAGATAGATAGACAGATAGACAGATAGACAGATAGACAGATAGACAGATAGACAGATAGACAGATAGACAGATAGACAGATAGATAGACAGATAGATGGATAAATAGATTTGATTTACTGAGCACTCTCGGCTATTTGTTATACAAAAACATATTTACATACATTGTTTATATCCATAAGTATACTCTATTAACTATTTACAAAATTAATTTTCCACCATTATGTATTTTATAATTTTTCTTTTAAATTCTTTAATTCGTTGACATTTTTATTTCAAACGGTAATTTCTTACATAAATTTATTCTTTGTCAAAAATAGTCTATTTTTTGCTTGTACTGTTTTACTGAAATTAATTACTAAATCTTGTGCTTCTCTTGTTTTATCTTTCACTCTTTGGATTTTGTTTACTAAATCTCCTCTTATATGACTTTTAGTTAATTCAAAAATAAGTAGAGGTGCTACAGGATGACGCAGACTTTCTCGTAGCAAATTTTTACTTTCTCGTATACATACGAATATACGGGAGTAATATACGTAGTATAGAGAAAGTTATGTAAAACTGCGGAAAATCAATTTCGAGATTTCAACGGAAATACAAGGTTTGGGCTCCCCTGATACCGAAAAAGTGGTTCTTTTCAAAACGTCCGTCCATCTGTCTGTCTATCCGTCCGTCTATCCGTCTGTCCGTCTGTCTATCTGCATGTCTGTCTGTCTGTCTGTCTGTCTGTCTGTCTGTCTGTCTGTCTGTCTGTCTGTCTGTCTGTCTGTCTGTCTGTCTGTCTGTCTGTCTGTCTGTCTGCCCGTCAGTGAACACTATTAGCACCTAAACCACACGTACGATATTTTCCAAAATGAAGAAACCCCTATCTCTCTGGCTCTAGTTGAAGCTTTCAAATTTTGAAAAGCATTCTTTAAAATTTAAGAATACTATACATGAAGCCCCCCAGACATTTTCAAAATTTTCACAAACACGGCTCCAAATTGTCTCTTTAAATTCCTTGTTTCTAAATTAAAACTACAGGTGCTACAGAATGGCACAGACTTTCTCGTAGTAAAGTTTTCTAATTTCCTTGTGTTGTCTGGCTTTAAGGTCTTGCTCCATTCTCTGGTCAGCTGCCACCTATCGTCGCCCAAAGAACCTTTTGTTTTTACATTTTCTCAACTTTTTGCTTTCCTAGTAATACAAACAACTTATTACTTCAAGAATATTAAGGAACAGTAAAACCTCGTCCTAAATAGAAAGTTTCATTGAAAATTTTGAAGCCGTTTTGAACAAAATGGCGATTAAACATTACTGTAAATGCGAAATTTGAAGCTATTTTTCACAGGACTCGATTAAGTTTTCGAAAACGTTCATTTGAAGTCATTTGAAGCACTTCTATTCACAAATGTAATAATGCATAGAAATCGATGAAAATGTCCATATTATCGGCGTGACAGGTATTTCAAAAAAATTATATTTGTGTAATTTTTAAAAAAACAAATGAATACACCACCATGAACATTACGTCATATTAAAAATTGAGCGTATCTGAAAATGAGGAATTTTGAGCTAATTTTTTCAGAAAATCATTTCGCTTTCGAGAAACTTCATTCGACATTATTTAAAGCACATGTACTCATAAATGTAATAATGTGAAGAAATTGCCTCTAATGTAAATATTACCGACGGGAGAGGCAAGTCAAAAAAATATTTTTTGAAATTTTTGAAAAAAACATGGCAACATGGCGTTTATGTCATGATATAGGGTTAGTTCTGCACTAACCCTACCAAGACTTTAAAGGAATAATTTGGAGCCGTTTATGAGAAAATCTTGTTTTTATAATTTTTTTAAATGGCAAATATTGCTCGCACTATTGCACTTTTCGAAAATTCAGAGTTACCCGTGAAAATCGGACATATGCCACTTTTATAAGTGTATTTTACTCTGTTCTTACAAGAAATTACAGAAAAACTTTGGAGCTGTTTTTGAGAAAATTTTGAAAATGTCCGGGGGGCTTCATGTACAGTACCCCCAAAGTTTAAAGAAAGTTTTTCACAATTTCAAAGCTTAAACTAGTGCCAGATGGATAGGGGTTTATTTTATTTGGAGAATAAAGTACGTGTGGCTTCGGCGCTAGTAGTGTTCACAGACGAACGGACAGACGGACGGACGTTTTGAAAAAAAACACTTTTTCGGTATCAGGGGACCCCAAAACGTGTATTTCCGTTGAAATCTCGAAATTGATTTTCCGCAGCATTACAAAACTTGCTTTATACGAGAAAGTAAAAATTAGCGTCTTGTACTGAATTCTTTGTTTTATTGACAAAAATTGTAGTGTCTAGCATGTTTAGCACTGGAGTGAATCTATTGCATTGAATTATTACTCTCAGGTCTCTATTTTGTTGTATGTGAAGTTTTTAATCTTTTTTTGGGGGGGGGCTCCAACTAGCGTTGCACAATAATCAAAATGTGGTGCAATTATGGATTTATATATCAAACATTTTGTGTAGCGATTTATATACTGCCCAATTGTTTTATACTGCCCAATTGTTTAAAATATTAACCTTTTTCCAGTTCTCTTCACTATTTACTCTATATAATCTTTTAAATTTAATTTTCTATCGATGATTACTCGGAAATATTTCATTTTGTATACCCATTGTATTTCCTTTAAGTCAGTTGTGAATAATCTAGTTTCTGTTACTTTTATGTTTCTTCCACTATTTATAATCATAAATTTAGTAATTTCAACATTCATTGTTAATTTATTTACCATTATCCATTCTTGTATTGCAATAAATACACTCTTCAATTTAAATTCAATTTCCACTTCTGTTTCTCTTATTACATACATGTCATCAGCAAATAATTGAATTTTACAATCATTTCTAGAAAGGTTTATCATATACTTCATTAAGTCATTATTGTAAATTATAAACAATCTTGGCCCCAAAACTGACCCTTGCGGAACACCTAAATCTACGCCAATTTTATCTGAGATAATCGTATCCTATATTATTCCAGTAGTATACATACATTTTGTGGCTCTCACACGCAACCGATCTTTATAAATGGGATCTCTAAATAAAGAGACGAATTCCACTTTGACATTACAAATATGAAGGATTTGTTTGAAAAAACGCATCTAAATATTCACGTCAAATGCAACCCGCGACACTGTCATCTACATCGTTAAATAACTTTTAAACTAAGTGTTCTAGGGCCTTAAAAACTAAAATTTTGAGGCAAAAGGCCAAAAAGAAAGGTTTCTCACATTGTAATCTACAGAATGAGATATTCTTAGACATTCTATTACATTTTTGCCGATTCGCTGGTTATCGACACTGTCAATGTACATGAAGAAATACATAATATATACTTCCATGACCTATTTTTCAGCCCTTGGTAGTGGTGGTGATGGTGGTGTTGGTGCCAGCCATCTTTGTGACGTCATGCTTAGAAGGCTTAAATTCCTCTAGCTTGTACTATTTACGTTTTCTGTGTACACCGTGCCTTGCGCAGACTGACGAAGTTTATTTGCATAATTATTAATTCAAGACCCGCTCTCGCAGCAACAACTAGAAGTACTATTAATAGTTGCTTGATACCTACGATGGTTGTTTCTTATGCGTGTAGTGCAACCATTCATTTAACGATTTGCCGTAGTCTACAAGTGCAGTGTACCTAGTTGTGGAAGGAACTACAATGGAAACGGATCACATGTTCCTATGTTTCAGTTTCACGATACCCTAAGGAAAAATTAGGGCGTGATTTAACAATCGAGAGTTCTGGCACGGGCATGAGAGAGTTCTCGCACAGGCACGCTAGTATTATTATATTTTACTTTTTGCTTTCTGTTTTTAAGATATGAAATAAACCACTTTTTAACGTCACATTTCATTCCGTATTTGTACATTTTTCAATAAGCCTTGTTCTGTCAATAGTTTCGAATGCCCTCTTGAGATCCAAGAAGATAACTGCTGCTTTCTTTCCTGCATCAATATTAATCTTCCATTCATCTAGAGCTTCTTGGATGGCAATTTCACATGATTGCTTTTCTCTAAAGTCTGATTGTTCATTTCCTATAATTTTATTTGTTTCAATATACTCATTTAACAGCTTCTACATTATAATTTTTCTAATATTTTTTCATATGTGGGTAGCTTATTTATTAGCCTTAATTCGGATGCTCTGTTTATATTTGTTTTGAAATTGCCAATGAATACCTTGGAAGTTTTCCATGACTCCGAAAAATCCCTTTTTCTAGGAAATTATTTATCATTTCCAATACTGATTCTAATATTTCATAATTTTCTTTTAACATGTTTGCCGTAATACTCTCGTCTGTTCCTTTCTTGTTTGTTAATCCATAGATAATTCTACGGAATTCTTTCCTTTTGATCAAATTCACCATCACACCATCTTTCATTTTGCTTGTAAATATATTGATTTTATACGTCAGCATATTGTACTATTCTTTTAATGCTACTCACAAAATAGTTATTGAATTTTTTAGCTATATTTTCTTTACTAATTTCATCAAATATAATATCTTTAGTCATTATAACAGTTTTTACCTCCTGTTAATTTCTTGATTACCTTCCATAATTCTTTACTATTATTTTTGTGTTCTTCAATAGCATTGTTATAATATTCTACTTTCTTTTTCTTAAATAATTTAACTATTTTATTTTTTATCTTCTTGTACGCTTACCACTTCTCTGGGTCTCTCGTTATTTTAGATCTTTTGTATACTTCATCTCTCTTTATGCGACATCAACTAGTTTTTTTTTTATTTAAAGAAGTTTTTTATCTTTTGTAAGTATAAAGCGCAATACTCGGAATTCAATAGCAGAAAGCAATTTTATTTAAACTTTTGAAATTGCTTGAGAAACAGAATGACGTGATTTACATATTGAAAGAGCAGATCTAAGGAAATCTTTGCGATATTATATAAAATATACGTCTATTTTTCTGTATTTTCATTTGTATTATCTTCTGGCGAAGGAATTACCAGAGCGGTGTTGCGAAACTTATACCAAAAGAAATCCTTCGAGCATTGATTCGTGGCAACGACGCCTTCGCCGCCTCCCCTGTTGCCGCTGCTGCTGCTTTGTTATTGTTGTGGGACTTTTTTAAAATAACATTAATGTAATTCTGAATTAGTATTTTGTTAGCGTTTTCAAGAAAAGGCTGGAGTGTTAATGGGATACAAGGTGTAATATAATCATAATACGTTATCGTCACGAATAATATGGGAAGACATGTGCTGTTTAGCAACACTAGTTTATTAATTAAAATTTGAATTCTTTTTATTATCTATTAATTAATATTATGGTCATCACAGTAAAACAATGAATTTTTCCAAAACTACTTCTTCCAATCATAATGATCACGTCATAATCCTTGAATAAAGTAAATATTACAACTCCCAGCAGTTTCTCGTATCTCTGTCTCAAAAATATTTACCAGAATTCTGAATAATCACACAATTTTGCGTTTAAACCTTTGCTTCTACACAGGCATCCGCAGGCGTTTTTTGTAAGCAAAGCATAGAGATAATGAACATTCCGCATGAAAACCTAAATGTGTTTCGGGACAATGATGGGCTCCATGCTGGCGAGAAGGCATTTGATCGTTTGTACAGGCGAATAAATTCACTGAAAAGTTTTACCGTGGCCATAGAAAGAAGGTTTTTCGAACTCGACATACACGCCGTTCCAAGCGGGATACACAGTCTAAACATCTCGCTTGATGTTTGCCAGAGTGCATGTAAAATGCCTGTATGATATCTTGTGTTAACAATCTATTATTATACGTAATATAATACATTGAATATTTAAGATGGGATGATTTTTATAAGACATCTTCTAATGATATATTCAGTCGGTAAATATTCTATAGAAATTTTAACTTTTAATCATCGTTTTGGCCTCAGGCGCATAGATTCCTACAGAAAGTTGTTTGTTTTTTGTAGTTTTCAATTTCGTCGCTACATGTGTATCATCGCATCTTTACGCGCAGTTTTGTGAACAGCCAATGCACTGCAATTCTGATGACTGGCTGCCCGGATAAGGTTCTGACGGACTAGAATTGGACGCGATCGCAGGTCCGAGCGCGATACAGGACTGTCGGAATATGCAATCCAATTCCGTCAATTCTCAACTTATGTTTTTCATCGTATATAGATTTTTTTCTTCGGCGAGAAGTACCCGACGAATCTTCGACGAACTATAAGCACAACCTTTTCGGCTTTGTAGAAAAAGAAATCCTCAATAATCTGTCAGCAAAGAGCGTTTCTCAGCAAAATTACATGCGAAATATTTGTTCATCTTAATAAGCACAACATGATGGTGATTTTTTCTACCTGAAATGTCTTTCACTTATATGTTCTCGCCAACCATACACACTCATTCTTGATAGTGAGAGACATAATGGGAAAATGAATGACATTACCAATTCACCTTCTAATCTTTACATTTTTTGATGAATGCAGCGCAGAACGTTCGTTAGATGACACAATTTGGTAGAGTCCTAAAACGATCCCAAGAATATGTGTAAGATATGAGGTGTAAGTTTTTAGTATTAATGAAGAATCCGACAAAAAATAAATGAAAGTGAATTCATACATTCTTGCGAAATTGAAATGTATAGAATCAAAATTTAATAATTTTTAACTTCTTTCGATGTTTCCTCATCATTTCCAAGAATCACAATTATATTAATTTTAATAATATCAATACAAAAAATATGCATAACAAATGGACAAATTTGAATTCGTCTATCAAATGACTTGTAGCTTTGCGCTAATTCAAAAATTTTTCGGCGTCTTCTTGAAGATCAGTGAAATACATTATCTTTCTTTCCTTCCTTTAGGGAAAATCAGACGTTTGCAAAGCAAACATTAATATTGAGATACGTGCATTCAACAAGTATCCATCATACGATGCGAATATTTATCATTATAACTGGTCTTGAAAATGACTAGGAGAAACGCATATTCACACATTTCATTTATTACTAAATCGAGAACTTAGATTGGAAGTAAAAATCAACCAATATATTACGTTCTCGATGATGAATTATTAGTTCTATTTCAAAATGCAAATTGAATTATCTACGTTGTACGGTAACTGGCTTTAATGAAGTACCCGTGTGGCACACTTACCTCACCGACAAAAGCAATTCCGGTACGACCGGTAAAAAAATTGGGCGGCTTAAAGTTATCTTGGAGAAGTCCTCTCCAATTTTCACTCTCGCTTCGCACTTATTACACCGTTCTCCACCCACCATTCGTAATCATACCAGCGTGCTCCGAGAATCCGACCCGGAACCTCAACGGTCTTCCCCGGTGGCGTTCCGTTGCTGGTGCAAATCGGCACCCGAGCGGGGAGGAGCGAAGGGCCGACGACGTATAATGCGGTTTTTCCATAGCTCCCTGTGACATTTCATCAGCTGTGCCATCCAATCGGGATCTTACACGTCACTACGGTGGCGTTCTAACTTCCAATTGGATGACTCCGTAACAGCTTACTTACTTCATAGACAGCTATGTAAAAATCGCGATATAGGACCTGGAGGGAAGGAGGAGGCGCGAAAGCGAAGGCGGCGGTGGCAGCTAGGTGACCTTGCGCCCCCACACTGTACGAGAGCACTAGTTGTGGGTGGAAGCAGGGCCGAATAAACATCTTGACAATTCTATACCAATGGGGAATGAACTCTTTCGTTTAAGCAAGCAGTCATTTTATCAACGTTTACAATTTCTATTATTATTAATATTAATATTATTAATGCACTCAGCATTAGTTTTACACATATGAAAATTTCCCTCAACTATTTTGTAAACTTTCTGGGATCCAGCATTCACCTTCTTCACAGGGGGTTCTCAAGGAACTGGAATGGCGCTGATGTAGGATTGTTAAGGAAAACTAACCATGACCACATTGTAAGATTCCGTGATAATATTGAATGTAATGTAATCAAACTCAATATGAAAATAAGGGTAGTCCTTATAACATTTTCAATTTACAACTTTAATTTTCAAATTATTTTAAAAATATAAGAATGAATTTTAAAATTACTTTCGGTTGCATTTCTAAGCTGTAATAAAGATTATTGATTTTTTTAAATTCGCATTATATTGAACTTTAATCGTTCGCGAAGTGGTTAATAATTTTCCCGTATTTAGTATGTGAACAACTCAACATAAACTACTTAAGCATATTTATAGGGGGCGTTGAACGCATGCTTAGTGTGCTGCGGTGTGGCAGGCGGGGGAGATGCCGCTGCAGGTGAGGGAGTGGGAGACGCCGGCCAGCAGGTCGCTGGCGCCGCCGCCGCCGCCGCCAGCGCCACCAGCGTTCGTGGGAGGAGCCGCCCTGGCGCCCACGCCCTTCGACCAGCGCCGCGTCGGCGCCTTCCGCCTGCGCAGCGACCGCGGCTACCAGCTGACGGTGAGCACCACCTTCGTCAAGACCAATCTTCCTTTCGACAAATCGAGTTTCCAGTCGGAAGCGGCGACGAAGGCAAGTCGGTCCACTGGGTGGGTGTAGCTCAAAATCAGCCAGGCGGTTCACTGACTGCGACGATTCTGACCGGGAAGACCTACGGTTTGAGGCCCGTCGGAGTGAATTTTCGATACGTAGCTAAATCGAATTCAGTCGCTGTTTGGACGAGAATTCTAGCAGCTGGCTGCTCTGATTGGTAGTTTTCCGTGTTTTCTTCTATCAATTCCAGGCGAATGCCGAAGCAGCACCCTAACGAATGGGCCACGGACCGCGCGCGCTTGTTCCTATCCTCAACCTTACTTAAACACAGAATTCCAGGGACTACACTGCCATATACGCCTGGAGGCAAGTCGGGAACTTACAGCTTGCCCCGCTAGTTGAGGGAACAACCCACAAACCGACGGGAAGGTTCGTGTCGGATCTCCACATCGAGCGGAGAAAGATCACCACCTCTCCAGCTTTAAAACATACACTACACTTACGGGAATGATGACCTTAGCCGTTGACGAGCTCGGAATCACTAATAGAACAATGAACCCACAGAATTTGACGCTCAATACGATAGCTCCCACCACAACAGCGACAGCCTTGAGGACGTGAATGCTTCTCTGTCTCTTATCTTGGTCCATCACAATCCACAATATTAACTATCAAGAGAACACTTGACCTCCCAATGCTACTTATTGATCCATATGTAGATGTCTCCACATGAATACCCTCCAATCAAATGAACGTGTCAAGGAAATACCCTTACCAGTGTCTCCCCTACTATGAGTCTCTGAGCTCGTCCTATGAAATGAATCAGACCAATGGTAAGTGCAGTGGAATCGATGACGCGTCAAGCGAGCAAGAGACAATCCCGTCAAAACATACAACTATCTCATTCCGCCCGAATCTGTAGTCATGAGCACGCAGAGCGTGTCACGTGCTTTCATCTGTCGCGCCTGTTGCAGATGGAGGTGCCTCCGTTGCCGGTCGTCCCGGGGGCTCCGGCGGACGGCGTCCTCGTCATGGAGATGCGCTCCACGCTCTACAGGCCCCTGGGCCACGCGCTGCCGCTGCCGCAGCTGCAAGTGCAGCCGCAGCTGCAAGTGCAGCCGCAGCTACAAGTGCAGCCGCTGCTGCAAGTGCAGCCGGAGCTTCAAGTGCAGCCGCTGCTGCAGGTGCAGCCTCAGATACAACTGCAGCCGCAGTTCCAACTGCAGCCGCAGCTACAAGCGCAGCCGCAATACTACTAACTGCTCCACTTCCACATATCCTTAGAAGAAGAATGAATACTTCTGATGTAACAGAATGTACGTGACATTACGAGAAAATTTTGTGGAGACCAAAAATTGTTCTCATAATATCATGTTCTTACCTTGTGAGGCTTTTAATTAATAAAGATGAAATACTTAAGGGTTAAATTACGTCGACAGATTTATGATTTATTTGTCATATGGCCTCGACAACACGGGAAGTACGATCCCTTTTTATGTTGCAGGGTTGTTTAAATTCTCAGCAAATTTCGACGTTCGGTCTTGCTGATACTAAATAGCAACAAATAAACCCTTTCGGAACTCTCTTCGAATGTTTATTTTGCCACTGGTTCCCAATGGCTCTTTTACATGGCGTATACACAATATGCTTTCCATCGGTTTTTGCTCATCCACGTTCATTTAAATACTCGTACAAATATCCTCACAAGTTGTGTTTCAAATGGTTTATAATGTACTTTTTTGCTAATAAATTTTACTTATTAATGTTAACATACGAAGATCATATTTTCTTCAACTACAGTTAATTCATGCTTTTGTTTTAAAAATCACTAAAGTAGTTTTCGTTAGTTTTACTCACAAAAAGCAAACACATTTTGCAAAACCATTAAATGGGAAAAATATTTTATCTGAAAATAACTTTTTTATGATAAAATTATAATTGAAAGTATTTGAACAAGAAATGAATGAAGATATTTTAAATACATTGTCAGGCTTCCTTCAGCACATCCTTCAATCGCTAGCTCTACCTGACAATGAACAGAAGTTCCAGCCGTTCCTTGTGTGCATATAAAATACTTTTAACATGCCGTGCGCAAACCACGGTTTCTCGAGCTCTTGTTCCGTGTGCGAAACAGCAGTTTTTCATTTTATCTAATAGAGTGCGAAATATTACGAAGCGTACAGTACGATACCTGCAATTTATTCGCACCTTAAATAAATTGCGACTATCAAAAATTTCCATGTGAACGTACATTTTCATTTAGCCTCTTCGCGTCATCTCTAGCGAGTGAAAAAACGAGACGCCAGCTTTTAGACAGTCCAGTGACCCAACAGGTGACAGGTAATACCTCACAAAATTTCTTGTAGGTGTTGAAACCGCCGTAAGGAATTCTATAAGAGCAGGCACCGCGCACATTACAATCTCACTGCCAAATGAAATGGTTTCCAGTTGCGCCGTAATACAAAACAGTGCTGGGTAAATAATGTGTACACTATTTCTTGCAAGAAATAGTGTTTTCTGCGTTATGATTAAGCTTTTGCACAAATATTTTAATCTTGTGCGACATCAAATTGTTCATATGGTGCTGTGTTTCGATGCGGGTTTGAACATTCTGTGTAATGAAAAAAGGATCCTTGAAACAAGAGTGTAAGGAATTTCAAATAAGTAGATCCATTTCGAACAATAAGTAAAGTGATATCTCATAAGCCTCTTGAATCCCTGCATTTGTTAAAAATTTAAAACCGTATTTTCCAAGCGCTGCCCCGCAAGACAATTAGGCACAGCAACTACGGACTGAACCTTACTGAAGTACCTGACATGTTCTTCTCGGCAAAAGTCGTATAAAACACGCAGAACAATCTAGGCGGCTCAACAACAACCATCGCCAACGCACTCATTCCTAGCTTGGGGCATGGCCGTTCCACGAGGCATCATGGGGCTTGTCGGGCGGCGGCGGAGCCGTTGTGCGGAGGAGACGGACGACGTGGCAGGAGTGGTCGGGCGGAGAAGGCGAAGGGAGCGCCGGGGTAGGCGGGGAAGACTGAGGAGGCACGGGTGCCGGGGGCGGCAGAGCAGACCGGGTGGGCAAGTAGGCAGGGAAGGCGTGGGTTTGATTGATTGATTACCGAGTCCGGGTGCGTCAAATAACCGAGATCATTAGTCCTGTAAGTGTAGTGCATGATTTTAATCAGGGGCGGTAATCTTCCTCCGCTGGATGGCGAGATCCGGCGCCGACCTACCGTCAACTAACGGGATTTTCCCTAACCAGGTATCTCCTACCAGCGGGGCACCGCCTGCCCGGGGACAAGTTCTAAGCCCCCGACCGGTTTCCCGGCATGTGTAGTAGTGTGTTGCATGTTACTGTGTGTGGGTAAGGAGTAAAATTGGGACAAGGAAGACGAAGGAAAGATTGCACGCGGTCCGTGACCCGTTTGTTAGGGTACTGCTCCGGCATTCGCCTGGTGTTAATCGGAGAATCCATGGAAAACTACCTGTCAGATCAGCTGGCCGCTAGAATTCTCCTCCAAACAGCGACTGAATTCGACCTAACTGAAAAGCTTGTGTCGAAAATCCTGCCGCCGTCGGGACTCGAACCTAGGACCTCCCGGTCAGAGGCACAGCAGTGACATCAGTTAATGCACTGAGGCACCGCTCCCGTTAGGGAGGTGTGGGTGGGAGTGGGGCGACGGGGAGAGGGCGTTCAAGCGGGCCAACTGCGGCGGCGCTGTCGCATCAGCGCTGTATCCGAGGGACCGCCCCAGCCCCGCCGCGGCGCGACGCGGCGGCGTTAAATCTCGGCGGGAGGGTCGCGGCGACCGGCGCTGCCGCCACCGCGCGCCCCGACAAATCCCCAGGGCGCGACATTTTTACGAGGTCCGCCGCCCCCAGCGTCCGCGCGGCCGCTCGCCGTCAGCGCGCCCCGCCCCCCGCCCCCGCTTTCCCCCCACGCCTCTTGCCCCTCGCCGCGGCCAGCATAAAAAGTGTCTCCGCATAGCAACAAAAGCGGCAAAGTAAAAATCATTATCGTTTAGCATACGTATATAATTCATCTTAACACAGTGATTCCACAGGCACTCACTCCATTGCACGGCTGAGGGTTTGAATCTCGGATACTTGCGGTATAAAGATAGTGGCAAGTGAGTGACCATCCTCTTTAGTAAACAGTTTGCCTCTTTCAACCTTGAGAGACATCTTTAGATAAAGATGAATCTTGAGATATTACTGTTTTGTTGATCACTAAGCAGACGTTGTGGTTCACTAGCTGTATACCAAAGTGTCAACAAACTTGAGAAACTGGGACAGATTCTACACTCATTTCGATTAACGCAATAGGTGAAAAGTGAGAACATAGAAAATTTCATTTCTCGTTTATCATTCTTTAAAAGAATAGAAGAAGCAGTCTTTGCTGTAGACTGTAGTTTCCTAAAATTGCGCAGTTTCAGTCTTAATTCCTAGTACATTCCTCTAACCCTTAATTGTCTTAACCCATATTCAAAGCTTTAAATCACATTAGGAAGTTAGATCCGGATACTTGTAAAGTAACTGAATCAGGATAATTGTATCAAGTTGAGATAGAATACTACAGAAACAAATAATTATTTTCTCGTTTGATGTATCCAAAACAGGTATAGACTGTATTGCCGTGATTGATAATGCAATGCGCCACAGAATCTAATATTTTAGTAGTTGAACCTACGCGAATATATTGCACAAACGGAAGAGCTGTAAAATGTTATAGTACAACATATTCACTGTACGGAAAATCGAAAACACCAAAAAATAGTCCACGTCGTTCAGTACTTATTCTCCAAGACTAATAAAATGAGAGGTTTACAAATTCTGGAATAATATACTTGCTATTCATTGTGAATAGAGAATTAAGCATGTTTTCTGAAAGTGTTATTGAAATGTTTTATATTTACTAGATTCATTAGATCTGTACATGAGTGCTGCAGCGAACTTACCAAAGAAATCTTGCTACCCACCTAAACTTAAAAGGATTAATTTTAATATATAATTATTATTACTTATAATTATAATATATCAATGATAATATTATAGTATTTCATATAATCAGTTCTTATAATGACATTTAATTATAATCACTCCTTTTTTGTGAAGGGAAACTTATGCAGACGATTGTTGGACACTGAATTTATATGCACTCACTAACCTTTGCATTTAAAAACACTCATTGAACTTAAAAATACCGCAATTTTAGCTTTGGTCTCTGTAATCTTACACGCGCATCTTTCTGCAGACAATATGTCGTCTGCTTTCATTGGATCTATTACAACTTGCACAATGAAATAATGAACAAATGAGGGCAGATAAACGCCCATTCTATTAATTTCAAGATATCATTAAAATTTAGCGTATATACTAAGAAATCTGGTATTAGGATACCTAGGGATTAGTATCCTTCGTTTAAATGAAAATATGGTTGAAGTTAAAACTTCGAAACGAAATCCTTTAGTGTTTTAAATAAAAATATCTGATGTACTTGCTCTCTAGAAAGAACAATTGAGTGGTTTCTTACAAGAACCAAACAAGTCCAAAATTCCATATTTTGAGATATTTCGCGAAGTTATTCCGTACCACTGGCGCTATCTGCTAGGACATTTCCTTTCGGCAACTGCCAAACACACTGAAAGATATAAGGCAGCGAAAAATCATAAATACATTACTATGCACATCTATACCATGTCTACACTACGCTACGTCTACATTTTTTTGGTGCCTCCTGAAAAATCTCAAATTAGAACTAGTTTGGTTCTTGTACGAGCATTTTTTGATATTTTTTCCCGAAAATTCCGCCCAGTGCAATGTATAGCCTGAGATTTTCCAGAGAGTTATTGTTTTTTTCTTTATGAACAATTTGTCAATACTTCTACGTATTGCAAATGGTTCTTCTCTTGGATGGCGCAAAACGTGAATTAGGAGGCGTTAGGACGCGCACTAGAATTAGAAATTTGCTTCCAGGTGAGCCTCGTCCGGGGGAAATCTAGCCCGCCCCTGCAAGCAGAGTCGTTTGCGCCCGATGCGCTACGTTATTGTTTCAGCAGCGGAAGCGGAAATGCCCGTGGAGTGCGTGACGTGCGCAGGAGGCGATGAAGTGCGTTGTCCGCCTGCCGGGCGCCGGCCTTCATAAAATAAGCTCGCGTTTGGCAGATCCGCGAAGCAAACCGGGAAAAACGAGCGCCGCCCGGCGACTGGTTCCCCCCCCCCTACACACACACACACACACACACACACACACACACACACATGCGTGGAAAGGGGAGAACGGATCGAGGACGAGATGGTTGGTGACGATGGCCCAACACGAGGTGGGAAGTGAACTTGACGTTTGGAATCATTATGGAGGAAGGTCCAGAAGAGATTGTAGACGATAGTTACATGGGAATAGTAATTTGGCGAGAAATATATTATTTCTACGATTGTAGAGGTCAAAGAAATGCACTGAGTTGATACAATTATTCTCATAATTACGAAAATGGTGATCTGAGTAGAAGATCGAATTGTGACTGGCCTACCAAATCCAAAGTAACAGTTGGAATCGCGTTGAATCCAAGGGAATTTTGGGGGAAGAAACATCGTTCGAAAAAGTTTTTCTAGCTTCTTCTCATTGGCAATCGTCTTGTGTCTCATCATAATTGAAGAGGTTATTTCCAAAATGAGGTATCTGTTTCCGGTTGTTTTCTAGAGTTTCTTATCAATTTATCCTTCAGAAGCTTCTCCATCATGTTGCAAAATATTGTGTTCAAACATGACATAGTCCCTATTTTAAACATTCAACATTTAAGGAACTCTATGGCTGAATTTCAGGCTTTTTCTTCCTGAACAACTGCATTTCAACCCCACTCAGTACACAGATGCGACAAAAATCTACGCAACTGAGGAGGTGAATACGTTCTAATCGAAGTTAAGGGTCTGGTGGCATAGTAAACGAAAGTGGAAGTGATGAGTACTTATTTATCGTATTATCGATTTATTACCAGCGAAGAGATTGCCTTAGGCAGTTGTTCCGCGCCCGTGATTTTAACCCAGGGTTCCTTGGAAGCCTACCCCCGACGGGGTCTGGGAACCTTTATCAGGCAGGCGCACCGCGCGGGCGGTCCCCTAATTATTGCGCATGGGATTTCACTCTCACTTTCTCAGCCAGATGTCGGATCCGTCTATATCCAAACTGTCTGATTAGGAAAAAGTGAGACCTCGTCAGGGCGAGATGTTGTCGAAGGGATTTAATTTTGCCGGGCATACCGCCAGGATTCTTTGACATGCCACAAACTTGACATGGCTACTGTGAATTTTCCGCCCTGCGAAACTCCACGAACCTCGGCCGGGATCGAACCCACGCACTGGAGATTCAGAGGCCAGTAAGCTAACCCCTCACCCACCGAGGAGCGCTACGTTGTATCAATGTGCCTCGTGGCGGAGCTGAGGTTTCACCGGCGTGAGCATCCGCCATCGCATTGCACCCCCTCCCCACGTGGCAGGTCGCGTCGCGCCGCGTCGCGTCCCTCAAGTGAAGAACGCAAATCAATGGTAATTACCTCAATAAACACGGGTGCATATTTTATAAAGAGCTTTATTTTTTCACGGGAAACAAGTGAATATGAATAAAAAATGGCAAAAAAAGCGGTCAGGGGACGATATGCATGATTTAAATATTAATCGCCAATACCGACGGACGAGCGCGAGAGCGACCGGACGGGAGGCGACGGGCTGCGGCGGCGGGCGAGAGGCCGGAGGGCGGACGCGCTCTTTACCAAGGGATGGGGGCGTGGCAGGGGGACGGGGGAGGGCTGGCCGGGCGCGGCGACTGTCAGCTCTTGACGGCTGGGAGCGCAACCCCGCGGTGCACGGCTGGTGGGTGGACGCTCTGGCAGCACGTTCCGCGTTGTAGTATCTGTGACTCGAGTGCGGACACCAGAGGCGTCAAAACAACGCGTTGCAAGGGCAAGCGAAGGCTTTTGGATGGTCGGGGTGACGTAGCGTTCGGAATAGAGTTGCTAACTTTTCGGCCGTTATGTCACTGTTATCCCATATAAATAATACATCCTTACCTTGGCGATTTCCCGCACAACCAGTCAAGTATCTTGGTGTGTATCTTGATCTTGTCTGGAACATACAAATAAACGGGAACACCACATTAGCCAAGCAAAACAGAAAACTGATAGAAAACTCATACCTCTTTACCTGTTGTTAAACCGAAACTCTACACTAACATTAAAAATCAGTGCTGCTAAATAAAAATCATTATTCGCCCAACCCTCACCTACGCTTGTCCCATTTGTTCTAAGGCTTCTTTAACTAACATCAAAATTCTCCAACGTTCCCAAAATAAGGTACTCAGAAAAAATACTATTGCTCCCTGATTTGTGCGCAGTTTCTAATTACACATAGATCTACGAGTGAAAACAAGGCACTCTTTCTTACAACAACTAAATACCTTTTTCTTTCACAATTTCTCGCTGATTTCCAACCCTAGAAGTAAAAACCTAGCAATAAAATCCATAAATGAACCTATCAAAAATAAGCAGCAATTCCACGCAAAGTAAAATTCTAATAACAATATTTTACTACAATCCACATTCCCTCTCCTTCCACGGCAAATTAAATAGAAACAGTTCTGTCTATTATATCTCAAAAGGCAAAATCAGGACCTGAATTACTGGTGACCTGCATTTAATATATTGTATCAAATTTTATATTTTGTTATGTTACTTTAATATAAAGTCTTTTGGCTAAAAATGTTTAATAACTTTTAAAAAATCATTGACAATTTAAAATCTGACTGATGTATTATCACATTTGAAAAGATAATTTATTTGCTTTAGTAGAGGGAAGAGGAATTAATAGAGTTAAATTTGGAAAAATAACTTTCAGCTGATTTCTCAAAAGACTGTCATGGTCCAGATATCCAATGAGTTCCTGACACTCCGGAGCAACTTTTACGACACTTACTTTTATAAAATCTAAAAAATATTATTTTAAAATGTCCACATCAAGAACAATTTGGCGGAGAAGTAACCAGTTTTCGCGGTACTGTGGAAGCGATGTCACAGCACCTCTTTTTTGCGCAGTGTTAAATTGTGCAGTTCCGTACAGTTTGATGTCGCATTTGTGTTTTTCAATGCGTTCAGTTTCAATTGTTTCAATGTGTTTCAATTTGAAAAATAATTATTGTCTTTTTTTAAATATGTTGCTGACAGCAACAGTAATCGTACAGAAACTTGCTGGGTAATGTAGGCAGAAGCGGTGTCAGTTGAGGAAGCACAAGGCGAGTGTGAAAAGGAGCATTTCATGTTTCCAAATGTTCCCTAAGGAATGTTCTCAGGAGGTACATTGATCATTGTCCCATAACCCGGCACCCGTCATACAGAAACAATCCAAGTCTGAGACGGAGAGAAATAAATAAATAAGTCAATAAACTAACAATAATTAAGTTAATCATTAATTTATGTTAAGTTAATAAACAGTTAAGAAAATAAGTCATTAGTCGTAGTCATTTGTTAGGTAATAAGTACACAAATAAGTCAATAAAATTAAATAAAATGAAACTGTCAAAGTAATAAGCACATTAGGGGCAAAGGGAAGTGGGTATCGGAAATGTAAGGACAGAGGCGTTGGTGCGGACGATCTGCCGTGGTGCTGTTTGAGTTCAGGTGCTGAGGAGGCCAAACACTGGAAGGAGAATGCGTGACGTCCGCGCCAGGAAATAAATAGTTTAAAAAAAGTCGGATATATTAGCATGTACTCGGCTTCTGACGGCAGGTTTTTCCCCCTTCAGAGTTTTTTCCTCAGCCGTACCTTATGGTCTCTTTTCCGCGGCTTTGATGCGATTGAGAGACCATTTGGGGTGAATACCAGAATTCGAAAGGTTAGAACGCGTTAGGATATAGGTATTGTAATGGCTTAAAAGCCTTCGGCCTAGCCACATAGCATCAAGTTATCTAATTTTTCTGTAATAATTACCTATTAAATAAATAAATAAATAGCGATCCTAGTGCTTCCACGATTATCCATAGCGAATGCAACGAAAGCGGCATTTTTCCTCATGACAAGATTCCTACTCACTTTCGAGTCAAGCCCCGAATAGAGAGAAATGCATTCAGACTTAACTGGGCTGAACAGGAGAAAAAAACATTCGGATAAGGAGCTCCTGAAGAAGACTCGCCGCATGCCGCAGGCTATTTTCCAGCGTTGTTGCTAATGCAAAGAATTCTGGCGAATGGCGTTCGGGTATGAAGATTTAACGTTGCTCAGCATATTATTAACTGTGTGCAACAAAAAGGTGCATTTAAAGTTTAAACTGGGTTTCAAAAGATAACTTGTTTTCCAAAATGTTTGATGAGATTTTTTTGTAAGACAGAGAACATATTTTAAAAAATTTGAAATGTAATTATTGGTTTTCTAAATATGCTCCTGACGATAATATTTAATGACTTGCTCAAATGTTCATATCGATATTACAATTTTACATACTTGTTACACATAATATAGAAAGCATGTGATATGTATTATGCCAGAATCAGTAATTTATTTTGTTTAATTGTGATTTAGTACGTCATTTTACACTGGATTTTCTGTTGCGATTACTCCTAACACGTTCGATTATGATTTGAAAACCTTATCGACTTTTCTAACTCATTTGAATATTTTTTTCAATAATAATTTTATTTTCTATAAACAAAACAACGATTACATCGCATATTATTGACATTCCTTATTGTACATTAAACGAACTTGTCCAAATTAGAGAGCTGCCAATATAAATAAGATGATCTACCTAACTTGGTAATAGCAAATATCTTCCAAACAGTTTGAGGTATCGGGAATCTGTTTGCGCTAAATTGACAGAGATGAGAAGGAGGAAAACACATTTCGTTTTCTCGTTTGCAGTTTTTTTGTTGTAAATGTAGAATGCATTTTTTGTATCATTTCTTTCTGAATATTAACAATACTTATATCATTGTATTCCCCCCATCGAGAACATTAGAATGCTGATGAAAAAAATCCATTCCATTTTAAAAAAATTCAATGATGCGTCAACATCCTCAAAATTAAAATATTCCCCAGTAGCGCCACTTTTTTCGTAAATTTAATATAATACTGCCTGTAAAAATACCCGCAGCTTATGAACCGTAGTATAATTATAAAACTACAAACAACATACAAGATAACTTTATTTTATACATGCTCATAAGAGAGCCAGAGAGAATTATTTTTGACAACGGAACAGTGGTCACAAATGCCTTAGTCTCAGCTAGGGACGCGACTTTGAGTCGTTATCGTATGACTTCGGCCACAGAAAGCTGTAATTTCGCCAACATATCCTGAATGCATTACAGATTCCCAATGGACTTGCGACTGCATAGAAAGTAATTCGCGCTCAAGCGTGGACAAAACTACTACTATGGCACCTACAAAAGACGGTTTTGTACGAACACTGCAGAAATAGTACAGTATTGTGATAAGCCAGGAATCCCGGGTTTAATTTGAATGGGAGAAACGGCATTAAGCGTTAGTAATACGATGCAATTGTATGCAGGCTCGGGTATCAAAGGATATACGTTGTTAGGACAACCAATAAACAAAGTGTAGTATTCCAAGCTTGGTGTCATGGCGCTGTTCATTTGGGGAGACACGGCCCCGGAGACATTACACGCGAAAGGTGTGGAGAGGGCATTGAAAGCGTGATTCTGTGGGAAGGTGGAAATAACCACTCTCTCGAATGCTACCGAACTGAACACTTCAAAAACAATCGGTGCAGAGCGAATATTTTTTCAGCATAGACTGGGTTATTGGTCAAATGATAGTGAGGTGGGTAGCTTATGATTATATTTGATAGCTTGGCATTATGCAGATTGAGAAATCGCATTGAATTATAATTGTACCTGTGTTATTGTAATTTGGGATTTGAGTTCAAATAGACACCGTGTTTCGAAGGGATTTATATCCGGGTAACTCCGTAGATGCCAGTAATTTTCAATAAGTCGGCTGAAGATAGATAGTCGCGCGTAGGTGTTTCATCCGAAGCAGAGCCAGGGCAAGTTGCGACCGCGTATTAATTTAATAGAAATTATTGAATCCTATAAGGTATCATCAGGATATTCCGGAAACATTTTAAATATATTCTAATGATAGACAAGAACGCAATAATAGGGATATCAAGAACATCCCACGGACAATATCGACCCGGAAGACATTTGAGAAGAACATCTGAGAAGAACATCTGAGAAATTATCATAGTACGCTTACGAAAATTATTCAAAACCGTGCGCGACCTTAATGTTTGCGCAGAGAAAAAGTTAATCATTTTATTAATGAGCTCAACAGAACTACTAAGAATGTCAGAATTAATGTTTAATTTTTTATTTTTTATTTTATTTTTATTATTTTTTGGGGGAAGAGAAAAGAAAAGACTGATAATTTATAGTAGTCGCCATCAATTCAATAATTGGCTTTAATCAATAGAACTTTCAGGACGTGTAATTCTATATAAAATTATTAATTCTATACATATACTTATTATTAATTCTGTATTATATTAATATCTATATTATACTTATTATTAATTCTGTATAGAATTGCACGTTCACATGCAACAGGTAAGGAGTAGAATGTTGTATGTTGAAACCCATGATTAAAATTGAAAGTGAAATTAATAAAAAAAGGTTTAACATTGAGAGAATTTATAAGCGTAGCAGGGCAACGGAAGTAATAATAATATTGATAATAGTAGAGGAAGTAATCCCTTCATAATAATTTTATAATTGTTTGTAAATAGTATCAAGATTTAGTAAAATTGAATATCACAAAAGGGAGAGTATTTCACAGTATATAGTAAAGTACATTTATTTACATACCAAGAATATCAAAAGGGGCTATTCCGTAACGCAACTCGTGAAAATTAAATATTGAATGGCGTATGGTCTCTTCCTTCGAGTCTTTTTGATGCATGACGTGAGGTTTGTCTTCCAGCGACGCAGTATGAGATTTTAGCTGGTATGCGTAACATGAGAAATTGCTTGGACAACGCAATCAAATATTTGCATTTTTTAGTCAAAATCGAACCTGTTTCATTGCTTTTAGGTTTTCCGTAAGTTCTCTGAATCTAACAAAACCACACACCCCTCCCTCACGGCCGCAGGCTGCGTAGTTTTCTTTCACTGTGGGCATTGGAGCTTCAGAAAATCTAAGGAAACGAAATACACCTCTCGCAAGACCACAGACTGCATATTTTTTTCTTTAAATTTCTGCGCACATTGAGAATTGTTTAAATACTAGCGGCATGCAGAAGCAAAACTTCTGGTGAAGAAAATAACACAAACTAGTTTTCCTAGAAGTAGCGCGCCAACAGCTCAAGAAGAACAAATAAATTCTCACATTGATAAATACAGTAAATTACGTGTTCTAACAAAGAGTCTCACTAATACTGCAATAACTTAGTACAAGACTTATGCAGTACAAATGTACTTTACTCAGCAAGAATATCATTTTTTTTCTAACACAACACATATATAGCGAATACTTTATGGCAGGTGACTTCTTTATTGGAGCCTTGCTGTCGCTAAGCATCATCAGTGATGCATTAAGTATAAAAATCCGGGTGCGGCAAGTGAGAGTAGGCGGATAACATAATCAAATATTTACATTTTTCAAAATCTGAACTGTTTCATTATTTTTGTATTTTTCTCGATATCTTGTGTATCTAATGAAACCATCGAACCCTTTCCCATGGCCAAAGGCTGTTTAGTTTTCTCTCA
Organism: Teleogryllus occipitalis; assembly: GCA_011170035.1. NCBI lineage: Eukaryota > Metazoa > Arthropoda > Insecta > Orthoptera > Gryllidae > Teleogryllus > Teleogryllus occipitalis. The sequence continues at coordinate 172,355 of BLKR01000996.1, forward strand.
ATTTCTGCACGTATGCGAAATTTGTAATGTAAATTTTTTGGAGTTATTGGGCATACAACAATGCTATTGACACAACTCGCATAGCTATAGACTGCTTAATTTTCTTTTGATTGATTTTTTAGTTGTAACTGTCTATTATTATTATTATTATTATTATTATTATTATTATTATTATTAAATTATTGGTAAAAATTTAATAATAATGCTTAATTTTATCTCATTTTCTGCGCGCGTATGAAATTAGTAACATAGCTTCTAATCGCTGCAATGAGCTACAACCCGGCAGCCACCGCAGCCCAGCCGAGCGCCGCGCATTATCCTTAACGATTTTTTTATTCTCATTTTTCAGTGAAATTCTAAACTGTTGCATTATTTTTTGTGGTTTCTGTGACTTTTTTTTCGAGATCTAATGAAGCCATCAACATTTCTCACGTGGCCATGGGCTGCTTACTTTTCTCACAATTTCTACGCGGACACGAAATTAGTAATATATACGTAGCTACATCAAAAAAAGATTGAAAAGCCCTGCACAATACATTACATTTTATTACAAAATATTGTAATCACCTCAACCATACGATCTCGAATTTTCGGTAGTGAACTGATAAATTCCGTGAATAGAGTTATACCGAACTGCAACTTCGCACACACATCAGAATTAAGGTCTGTTAGTGCTGCACCAAAGATAATTAAGATAGGTACAGGTTTAAAACATAACCGCAGCTTTGTACCCCAAAATCGGGGTGACTTTATATGTGTAAGAATTATAGGATGGATGGAGTACGTGACACGCAATAACTCTGTCGTTACTTGAAAGCTTCTGAGCGCTAAGTTGGTAAACACGTCAGAAGTAAGATCTAGCTGTGTCGTGCCGGGGGTCGTCTTCTTACACCGCTTACACTTATATGCACTACAAGACCACATACGATGGAAGACTAATCAGGAGCTTAGAACTTGTCCCGACAGGGATGCCGCAATCGGAAAGAAAAATCCTAGAGGGAGAAAAATCCCGCAAGCCAACGTGTTCTTGCACTGAATGTCGCGTTCTATCGGGCAAAAACACCGCCACCACCATGGTTTTAACTCGCACTACATTTGAATGAGACTACTGACCATAGTAGTAGACGGAGCCATGAAATACTAAATACTCACTCACACAAGTAGTATGACCCTCCTGCAGGATGAATAAACGACCTCACATGACTCCTTCTTTATGCAGATCCGTTTCTCACATTGTCCAAGATAGGGAAAATAGCACATTTTTTAGAAATAATAGATAGGGGATTCTTCCAACAAATGCTGGAAAATTATTTAAGATCAGGTCACACAAAACAGCAAGATTAATTACGTATTCGGAAAAATATTAATTAGTGTTTCGTTATTTAAACTGAGCGTGCGATCAGTAATTGATTGACAAAATAATTAAAATTTAATTGCCTATATTTTCGACAATGAATTGACATTTAAAATACTATTTGCTCTGCAAGCGGTTTCAATGAATTGCATTTCCACATTTTTCCTGCTTTGTTCACCGTTTTACTTCACTGTACTGGACATCGCAGGAAGAAATTCCATACATTAGTTCTTCCAGACAACACTCTATAAAATGAACCTTCACTTTCACCTTCGCTCAAAGCGTACGTTCACCCCAGAAGATTTTATCTAATTGCAAATTGTCAAAAACATTGTTTTTAATGATATTGTTTGAGCTGCTTTCTCAAAACTTTCTCAAAACAAAACAACCTATTTTCCTTCATTTCTCAGCAATGTAACGATTGATTTAACCTGTTATTTACAAAAGGCCACATCTCCATTCTTGTGGAAACGTGTTAGGCTCATTGGATCCGGAATAAGTTTTTATATCTGATTAGATATAAAATAAACGCCACAAATCCGCTGTTTGATAATATATGTTGTAGTGATGTACTGTTCGTTGTTCTTTAACTTTCTCTTCGTCGTACCAAAGGACCCGCTTCTAGTTCTATTTAAGATGAACTCTGAATTTTTGAAAATTGCGTTAAGTTAACATTATTGGTGATGCAGCTTTTTCTTAAAGAAAATCGGTTCCAAAAAATGAGATCTTTGAAAAACATGGAAAATAACGGCGAAGGTCGCAGTTTCGTTGAGCCCTCTGATTTTTCGAAAATTGAAAAAGAAATGTTGCGGGAAAGTATGTGCCGTGGTTGAACCACTAGCTTTTACATACAATACGCCTCGTCTCCGGAGTTGTGGCGTTTTGCAACAAAATGCGTGAGCCCATCAGCAGATGGATATGTGACACAAACAGAAACTAGTGAGGCTACAACAGCACATACTTTCTCGCCTTATTTCTACATTTGCAATTTTCTAAAATTCAGAGAGTTCAACGAAAATTAGTCCTTCGCCATTCTTTTAAGCATCCTTTCTCACCCCTGAAAAAACTTAAAGAAAAAGTTTAGATTGTTTTTGACAAAATGGACTTTTTATAAGTTACATAAATTTCATACACAAATTACGCGAAAATGATTATTTTTCTCAAAAAAATTGTAAAAGAACTTTTTTAAAGAGCTGAGTTTTTAGAACATATTTTTAAGTAAAAAATCTCTCCCTTCAGCTTCGTAGTTTTGCCATGTTACTTTTTGCAATTTTCGAAAAGACAGAGTTCGCCAGAAATGAGACTAGTACCCATTTTTTACCGTCCGTTAATACATACAAAGACAAAATTTAAATAAAAAATTAAGAGCCTTTTTTCAGAAAATTATTGATTAATTTTTTTAATTGCTTATATTTCTTACAAAATGATAAAAATATAAATCATAATTTTTATATCATATTTTCGAAAAATTGTACCTGAACTTATTTCAAGATGTCTTTAAATAACAGATTTAATTAAGGACAAATCTCTGTCTTCAATATTGTAGTTGTGGGAAGACACCAAAACAAATTTGAACTTTCGCAAATTCGAAATATCAGGGATTGCAACGAAAATGAGACTTGCACCGTTCTTTTCGCTATACGGAGGCAAGTTTAATCAAAAACTTTGATGCCATTTTTGATAAAATTATGATTATGTTTTTAAGGCTTCAGGTACCCCCAAATATCAAAATATCCGCTTCAAATTCGAGGGGTTCTAGTTCATTCGCGAAACAGATTCTGACTATTCAACATGTGAGGGGAAGTAATTTGCCATATATAGGAACAAGGTTTATCCACTTTTTCGTTATCAGAGTACGTCAATAAAAGTTTTTCTGCCGAAAATTTGCCATTTTCCAGCTCACGATTACAATACTTTCTCTTCTTTCGAAGCGAGGGCGAGAAAATAAAAAAGTGTATGTGATATATGCGGGAGAAGAATATTCTACACATGATTTTTAGAGTTTCAGAACATCTTTTCTAACTTCTTATTCTCACTTTTACTTTTACAGAGCCAAATTCGAAGATAGGCAAACTGTAGGTCTTGGTAGAGAGGCAAAGGAATCACTTCTCAGGGTTTTGAAAGCCTTACGTAGTAGGAAGATTGCCTTGTTGGCGTTTTTGGATATAAGTGATATAAGAATTCTTTCCTATTTGAGGTCGTCCATTATCAGAATTCCCAAATTCGTCATCATTGTGGTGGGAGTTAATGTGATAGAGCCAATGTTGTAGGGGAGCTTTTGGTTGTGCCTATATACCACTTCGAGATCCTCTTGTGAGGATGGTCAAAAATTTAGAGTAAAATTTTGTTTCATAGGCGTATATCGTAAAGCTAGATTTCATACCAAGTGACAAGTCAATAGTGAATAGAATGAAGAGGAGCGGACCCAACTCAGAGCCCTGAGGAAGCCCTCTAAAGATGGTCTTCATTGTAGATTTTCGAAAACTTGTCTTTACACGGTAACTGAGATCTTGAAGGAAGGCTTGGATCCACATCAGCAACTTCCTCTCAATTCCAAAGTGCTCGAGTTTGTGGAATCGCCTACGGTTATGAACTTTATCAAATATTTGCAGAATTTGCGGTTAAAGAGATTCGAAATAAGTAAACATCCAGGCATAAAACCGTATTGATTTGTAAGAATCTACTCCTTTGCCAGTGCGAAATCAAGGATTTGTTTGAAAATGATGCGTTCCAGAACTTTGCAGGAAGCGACAGTTCGACTGATAGATCTATTGTTGTTAGTATCCTGTATATTTCCTTTCTTAAATAATAATCAGCGGTTTTCAGTCAGTTGACTGGTTTCCAGTGTCAGGAGACTGACGGAAAATATTAGGTAATGAAAGTGCAATCTTAGCTGCTCAATTCATCAGGAGAAGAGGAGGAATCTCATCTGGTCTTGCTAAAGAAGCTGTATTGAGTGATGCAGAACATTGTAATTGTTAATTTCATGAATGACGATATACTCCAAATTTTCACTAGATGAATCATAGTTTATGTTTGGCAGTCGTCCATCAGGTTCAATTGTGTAAAACTATTGAAGTATATCCGCAAAAGAGTCAGCAGTTGCATGCGGATCATATGTTCTTTCACCATTTTGCAGATAAGTTGACGATGGGACCGAGAACTTGGATGAGATTTACGTCTTGGAAGGACCATTTCAGCCAATCACAAAACTGTATAGCTCATAATTTACCGTCTTTTTGCCTTTCTTAAGATATGAAAACAAAAAATTTGCCGCGGGTCATTTTCTCAAAAAAATCGATGTTCATGCTAACTTCCATTGGAAGTTAGCAGGACCACACATCTAAATCAGCTAAAAATGTAAGCATATACACCAAACAGTACTCCAAATTTGCCGCTTTTTATTTAAAAACGATTAGTGAAGGAATCATATTGATATCTTCATTTTTTCAAAAGATATTTACAAAACACGAAAAATAACACCTACGTTCCTATGGCGAGCGCAGTAAAGAAAGAGGAGACATGTTTCGTCCAAGACTAATAGCCGTAATAATTCATACTCTATGCCAAACTTTGCCCTTAACGGTTGCAAACTATAATCTCTAATAAGAAAATTTGCCGCGGACCGGTTAGTTTAAAATACCCAGGTTCGAACCCCAGAAATTGAAATTTTGGAAACTCCCTGCGCAAGAAAAAGACACGTTTCCTGCTGAACCAAAAACCGTAACCATTCATACTCTATGCCCCAATTTGCCCTTACCCATTGCAAACTGTAATCTGTAATAAAGAAATTGCTGCGGAGCGGTTAGTTTAAAATACCCAGGTTCGAACCCCAGAAATTGAAATCTTGGAAGCTCCCTGCGCAAGGAAAAGACACGTTTCCTCCTGAACTAAAAACCGTAACAATATATACTCTATGCCAAAATTTGCTCTTACCCGTTGCCAACTGTAATCTGTAATAAAAAAATTTGCCGCGGACCGGTTAGTTTAAAATACGCAGGTTCGAACCCCAGAAATTGAAGTCTTGGAAGCGCCCTGCGCATGGAAAAGACACGTTTCCTCCTGAACCAATAGCCGTAACAATTCATACTCTATGCCAAAATTTGCCCTCACCAGTTGCAAACTGTAAGGCTGTTTTAGATGTGTGGTCCTACTAACTTCCAATGGAAGTTAGCATGAACATCGATTTTTTTGAGAAAATGACCCGCGGCAAATTTTTTGTTTTCATATCTTAAGAACGGCAAAAAAGCGGCAAATTATGAGCTATACAGTTTTGTGATTGGGGGAAATGGTCCTGCTAACTTCCAAGACGTATGAGATTTGCCTACGTATGTATTTGTAGAGAGTTTTTCCCTTCTCCTGAGATATGCCATCCTTAAAGTTTATTCGAAGGGTCCTAAGTTCCTTGGTAATAATATTACGTTGTGCATTGTAATCAGTGGAGCATTGCTGCTGCTTAGTGTGGTTAAACTTGTTCCATAGTCCCTTCTTTTTCCGGATTAACTAAAGTATTCTTCTGTTTACCAATGGTTTGGACCTGGTAGTAACTTTAATGAATAATCATGCACGTGTTGATTGAAGGCATCAAGGAGGGCGGAGCCCACGGCACGCCAGTTCCATTCGATACCCTGATAATAACACGGTAGATCTCGGGGGAGGTGCTGGATAACGTTACTGATGACTTCAAGGGTTACGTGCCAGTAATTTTTCCGCTTGACAGATTCCTATGATTGATTTAACACGACAATCTGTATACCAAAAGACATAACTGCTCAGACGCTGCTTCCAATAGGAGTACCTAGGTATGGAAGGTGGTGAGAACGCGGTTTCATCATCAGTCAGAATTAGATCTAAAGTGGAAGGTCGATGACCTCGCATGAACCTAGTTTCTCAGTAATCAAATGGGTGAGACATGTGTTCTCATAAATTGCAAGAAACTCCCTAGCAACTAGCGGGCGATAGAGATAGATTCAGAAGTAGATAAGAGCCAGCACATCAATGGGAAATTAAATTCGCCAATTATGGTTGTGGTAAATTTTTGTTCATTTGTTATACGTAAGATATCGAAAAGGGCAGTCTCATTTTCCAACTCATATGAAGGCGTATGGGGTCTGTATATTAAACACAGATGAAGTTTAAAGTTGAAAATGTGAACCAGAAGCCATAACGCCTCAATATCGTTGTTTTGAAGATCTGATTGAGAAGTAACAGTCAAGTAATTTATTTGCAACGTATATGAGAATCCCTCCACCACATTTGTCAGTCGTGTGGTCGCGAAAAACATTATAATCGCGAATACTGATTAATTGTTCTGGAACATCTGCTTTGAGCCAAGTTTCTGCTAATATATCTATACTTAGTTTCGTGGAGTGAATGATTGTGTAGGTTTCTGCGGCTGGAATTTTTATTGCTAGGCTATGCGGGATGAGCCGCGTCTCTTTAATGGTGTATTGCAGCAATAGGCTCTGAGGAAGACCACAAATGTTGGCCGAAACGTTTGCCACCACTACAGAAACTCATCTCGGATAGCCTAGATAATACTGAAGTGAATATTAAACAAAAATTCATCAAATTTTGATGGCAGACGCGCGATGTTAGTAAAATATTGCAAGGTATGTAGAAGTTACTGTTGCCTGTGTGCGTTTCCTTGATGTGAGTCAAATCCGCTGCCATCAATCCTGGGAGCACCATTCCCGTATCTAATAGAGTAGAACCCCACTAATTTGAACCACGGAAATCCGAAATTTCGGATAATCCAAACAAATTTCGGGATGGTGGAAAATTTTTTTAAAAATAAATCAAATGCGCTTATTTGTAGTGTAAAGACGGGATTTTATAATTACTGAAAAAGTGGACTACTGTTATGTAGCACACTCCCCATTGTCAATCCACTTAATCAACATGTTTTCTTTTTCGTGACATTGTATTGTACGGTATAACATCTTATTTGTTTTAACAAAATCTATGAACGAAAAAGCACGAACACGTTGTGAGTCAATCCAATTTATTCTGAATATTGTACGTAGAATACCCGTTCCTAGCAGCGATACAGACTGTGCTTCAACTCTTCTAAACAATGTACCAACCCAACCACTACCACATGCGATCGGTTATGTATGTACTATAAACTGACGTTCGCCACATGGTCACTTCATATCGCTACGTTATGTTGCCATTTTCTCACATCGCATGTTACCTTGCATTGTGTCTAGTCAACCTATAGATGTATTTGTTTATGTATGGTACATTTTTTTTCGGATAATCCGAACAGACCACACCCCCAATTAATTCGGAATACCGGAGATCTACTGCAGTAGCTGATGAATCATCTATCTGACGAGTTGCCAAACCGGACCTCAAAATCCTCAGTTCTTCTCCCTCAAATCTCTGGTCTACACTTTGTTCATCATTCACTTTTTGCAAGAGACAATCGTATGCAATTTATAGATTGCCCCATTTATACGTTAGTATCGCAGTGTCAATTTTCATTTAGAGGTGCAAATACGATATGCGCTAGACATCTTACTCCCCAGCGTTTTGAAGCAGCATACTATGTACATCCTGGAAACGTTTAGAAATTTAGTCGCGCCGCAAACTAGAATCTGTTCTAACCCCCCAGATTTGTTAATAAATATTCATTACATGTCAAAATATATAGAAATGCTGACATTATCTTCTCAAGACTATCTATTCCTGAAAAATATAGTGTTCCATCTAAAAAATTTGGTTTAATTTCTTTAAAAGTAATTAATGCTATCAAATGGCTAATAACAACTCATGACCCCCTACGTCGTGAATTCTACACGTATGTTGAAAAATTCAATCTCAATATCTTGAACCAATTAGAGAATATTCAACATTGACCTTTTCATTGACTAACTCCATAACATATAATAAACACTTCAAAAAGGAAATGTTTTGTTACTATTTTTCTATGAATTCTATTCTAACTATAAATTCTTTATTTCGTTTCGCTACTTCCCTATTCCTTTTATTGTACGGTAACGTACCCGACCGGAATAATACAGGGACCCCTATATATGTGGGTGTGTTTGGCCCGTTAGAATACCCGCATACTAGTTGAATGTGGCGTCGCCGACGCTGTAAACTGTTTTAAAAGTATTTTCATGTATTGAAAATGTCTAAATGTCATGCATAGCTTTGTTCAAATAAGGTCTTATAGTCTCGCAATGAATCGTAGTAGCTGTTAACGTAATACACCCGTTCAAAAATTCCCATCTCCCAATGGCCTTGTATATTACCTCCATACGGGATATGAACAGGTAATATTGCAATTTCAAAATTATAATCGCCTAAAAAATACTTGCAGGTATGAATGATTTATCAGAATTTAGTTAAGCTACATTTTTTTACGTCTTTTTTTCTAATATGAACATGAATCATTCATTCATAAGCTGTTTTTCTGAGTTATTCTCTAATGCTATTATAAGATCATTCTCAATAAGCTCCGAAAATATTATACATCTACATTTGATTCCCCCGAGTTGATTAACACTTCACATTTTTGTCCCCTAATTTTGTAAGATCGACCTATGCACACTTAAGAAATGTATTATTTGGGAACGCTTACAGTTCTTTTTTTTCGTATTCACTTGATGTTCTTTAAATTTTATTTTCCAATGTAATTTGCGAATTTATAATAAAAAATAGGCATGAAATACTTCACTTTTACGACTTCACAACAGACTCATTACTAAACCCTGGAAAGTTTTTCCGGTGGTATCAATAAATTAAATATAAATAAGAAAATTAGTCACTTCATATAACAACTACCAAATAATGAAGTAAAAAATAATTTTGAATAAATGATCAGGTCTAAAGAAAGCATAATTAAAGTTGCATTCCAATATTATTTTATAAAAATCGCAGAGTGAAGAATTACCAAATGCGAAAGCTACAAGAAACGATTCCTACCTGTTTCTGACATGCGTTACAATTAATTTCCATCAGTGGAGAAGTTCTTGTCGATCACGATCCATTCGCGAAGCAGAGCTTCTTGATGATTTGCTTTTGGACATGGTGCCACAGTCTGCTAACGTCACTGGTTGTGACAAAACTGGAAATTTTGTCGTTGGCTTTCAAAATGTATAATAATTCTTTGAACATCCTATAATGAAAAATGCAACAATACGTACTAAGATCGCATTCTGATATTGCATTGCCCGTTTATAAAAAAGCAGGTATCGCTCGGCAATGATCAGTATTGTCGCGGTATCCGGAACCTTTGTATTTAAAAATTATATAATATGACAGCTGTGGGGAACAAAGTGAGTCTCATCAGGGTGAGGCAACTGTACCAAATAGCGCTATTAAATCTTTGCATCAGGTTTTAACTTATTGTTGAGGCATGCCAATATCACATGTTTCCAGAAACATAATGTGCCGCTGACAACGTCATTCAGTAATAGCCTAAATTAGGAAAATGAAACAAACTGAAGGCGGACTTTTTAATTACAGTTTATTATTGCAAGTATTATGCCAGAATATTACGAAATATTTTACAAGAACATAACTATTTTACATTTTCCATATTCCAATGGCCTCCTTTCGCTTTGAAAATATTTTTATAAAAATAAATTTAGCTCTATTTCTTAAAAAAACGAATTAGGCATTTCTAGGTTTTATCAAGAAAAATAGTTCTTATTAGGTCCTAACGTAAAATTAGGTCAATCTAGGCTCCATCAAATTGAAATATATTAGTCGCCGGTACCAAAGACATTGGAATAAACTGAAATTTGGAGAGTAAGAGTCCAGGAAAAATATAGGTCAGAACCTAAAACTCCGGGACCTATTCATTACCAATCGTAGCACATCAGGTGCAAAAACTTAATCTATTTAAAGCGATTACATCAACACAAATTCGACAATCCAAAATTGCGTTCCATGCTCTTAGAAACACCGATGAATATTGAGAAGTTATTCTAAAAATTTCAAACTGCCATGTCATAGAGTTGTCATTTTGACATGGAAATTCTTAAATGATTCTGGCAAAAGAAGTGCGGGAAATTCGAAATTGCAATTTCGAAAATTTGCAAAAATTACCCAAAACTACTCATATTTTAAAAATAATGTACATGACCTAATTTTGAAGAACATATTTCTTTAAGTCAAAAATCTCTTTCAATTTTGTAGTTTCGCTATTATTTTTTGTCATTTTTGAAAATACGGATGACATACCAAAAATGATAACTGTGCCATTTTTATAATCGTAGTTTTCTCCATTCTAGAAAAATAAACAAATTGGAGACTTTTTGAGAAAATAATTTTTAAAAAAATTGCCAAATTACGCAAAAACTTTTCACATTTGGGAAATACTGTTCATAAACTTATTTGAAGACGTGTTTTTGATGAACAAATGTTATTATGGAAAAAATCTCTACCTTGAATAGCGTAGTAGTAGGAAGAAGCCAAAAAATTTTGAACTTTCGCAGTTTTCGAAAAAACAGATGTCCACTAAAACGAGGAATGCGCCATTCTTTTGTGTCGGTTTATGGCTGTCCGAGGTGAAAGTTCAATTTTTAAATAAATGGAACCATTCCTGATAAAATTTTGAAAATGTTAAGGTTTCATTTAAAGTGCCCTCAAAAATCAAAATATCAGTTTCAAATTCAAGATGGCGCGCCATGAGTCAGATCGATTGGTGTATAGAAAATACTGCTTACGGTTTAGCTGTTAGCGTTGTTCACAGACAGATAGACGGGGGTCAGACACGTAAACCAATTTTTTCTGTATCAAGGACTCACAAAACGTGAATTCTGACTACACAACGTCTTAGAGGAAGGAATTTACTACATATAGACAGTGGCTACCTATCAAGCTGCCAGGCGGAGCCTACCCAAACATTTAATGAAAAATAAAAACTGTTTTCATTACATCATAATATGCTTAATGATAATTTTCCAATGTTCAATTACCACGTTTTACGTCTGGCCCTTTGTAGGTTTTGCGTTTTTCACTTCCTACTTAATTCCGAATTTACACGTCATAGGAATAAGGCTCTGGCGTCTCGAGTATTCAATTCATGCTCATTACGTGTGCTCGCAAGACGCAGATTGCCGAGTTACTACAGTCAGTTGATTACACGATGGTTGACCTTTCGGGTGTCCGAGTTCGTGATGAGCGGCGAAGTCACACCATAATCACACACACACACACACACCAACAAGTAAACCAACTACAAAAGTTTATTATTAACATTTTACAAGCCAAATTCCAAATCGTACCAATATAAAGCTCATAACCGTGTATACCAAAGATGTCCAACAAAACAAGCACGGTCTTCGTCGCCAGGAGACTTACCAGTACAATCCAAAGTAACCAATATCCAATTAGAACCAACCATATATATAGCACTGCTGGTCCGTCGCCTGTCGCCCCTGAGTACCCGCTGGGCGACAGAGACGCGCTCCTGCCCCTGGTGGCGGGGGCTGCTTTTGGCATCACGAAAGCCTACGCCGCGCGCATTGCCCGCCTGCAAGCGCGCCCAATTTCTATCATTATACAACCATAACACTAACCTCTTGTTGAAACCTAAGGAGTGACGGGAAACCGTGGGTCGGTACAAGTGCGATAAAATTGCTATATTAACATATTCAATTATTTTATCTCACACTTTCGGGGAGCAATATCTTATAGATGGTAAGGAGATTTTTTCTTGGAATTTGCTTACAAACAAAATAAATTCTTTATACTTTATCATTCTTTACACGAGGGTGGGGATATAAGTCATGGCAACTTTTTTTTGTCAGAATATGAGCACGGGTGGAAAATGTGATATATACATATGAAAGGGTAAGGTATAAACTAAATTCATGGACATTTAACGGCATATCAAAATTGTTTCTCATATTTATTAAGGTACTTGAAATATCAGTACAGGTTTAATGTTCCGAAGCATTTTAGCATATACGAGTTCACATTCTAAAAGCACTACATACCCATTCTAAAGACCCGAAAGGCAGACGCTCGATTACTGCACGTGCCACATCGGCCTTCAAACTCACAGGTCGTCACGTGCGTTGCCGATGACTGGTTGTGTCTTCGTAGAAACTCTCCTGCCCATCTCGCGATTGTCCGGTATGGAAGGGCATGATTCCCAAGAGTTTCTACCAATTCCCTGTGACATTCTTGGCCACATCTCCTAGGTAGAACGGCTATTTTGGTGTATGAGCGCTGTTCAAAACGGGTTGCATTTATCTCGCACGGCGGCAGTCAGACACCTGATTTCACATTGCTCTCTGGGCTATTAGAGACACTCACAGAGTTATCTGTTGTTGTAAACACACATTAGTACAGCGATTCTTTTATGCGGCAAATAAAATTGTGTCATTCAATAACATTTCCTTTAGAAAAAAATTGTCATGATTTCTAATCCAACCCCTCGTAAAATGTAAAGTATCTTTAAACGACTCTTGTGAGTGAAGGGAATAGAAGAATTTGAAATACATTAATTAGTAATTACACTAAACCTATTGTTCACCCTTTTGGTTCCTTCATTTTTTAAATAATCCTTTTCCAGGCTGTAAAATAATTGTTTCTTCAACATCATTAAGAAGCTGTGCTGACTAGAATTATCAACGGTCGTCCACTCTGCTGGCAGTCCGTACAGGTTGCCGTGATGTTTCCACTATGACTGCGTGCAGGAGCAACCTTGCTCGCGAGCTGAGAGGGTTCAGATGAGCTCTTAGTATATTTGTTGCGCCAACTCACGACGCAACGCGTCTCCTAACCCCTTCTAGGGTGTTGAGCGCTGTTGGAGTAATCCTCCGTTACTTTCTACATTAAATATGGAGTAATCCTCCGTTACTGTACATATCTCTGTCCGTCACGTCTCGTCGCGATCTTTTGTCAAGAAGACCGCCAGGTAGCATCTCCGCGTACGCGCCTCATGCTACGCGCTCCTGCGTCACTACCCAGCGCCCAGAATTGGGAAGGAATAAGGATAGGGGTAGGGTTTAGGACACTTCACAGGGGTTGGTCTAGCCCTTGTAAAAACAAAACTCGTTTTGTTGGAACAAATTTCACATGAGATTCGACGGAAATTGAACCCGGATCTCCTTGGTGAAAGGCGAGCGACTTTGCTCTGCGCCACGAGATGGCGAGACCACATTAATATAATAATTGCATGTGGTAGCCCACTCCCCAAATCAAAAGATTTTTGCTGTTTCGATCTGATAGGTGGGAAATTAATGTCGCTTTATCGTGTAAGGTTCAAATTAGAATTACCTCATTAATAGCTTAGCATTCTAAGTTATTGTTTATTGTAGGAAATATCGCTTTACCACAAGGCATCGATCTCGCAAATATTTTCTTGCATTCGCCATTCTACTTCAGTCATATATGACTGACTATGACTGTGAAGTTCTATTAGAAATTCAAACTTAAGGACCCATGCCAAATCTTACTTAAAAAAGGATATATCTCCCAATTTTAAAACTTAAGAGGTGGAACGAAAAAGTTGGTTAACTTGTAGTGTAAAAAGAAGCAGACTATTGCTTCCATTTTTCTCTTATTTTCAAGAAATGACAATGGTTCGTGTGAAGGAGGAAAAGTTTAAAAATGCATGGCAAAGACTAAAAAGCTTAAGTGTTTAGTTAAACATATAGCTGCTTCCGTAGAATTTATTGAATTAGAAACAACAAAAATTGACACTGCTATATCGAAAGCTTAACGAATTGCTCGAATAAAACACAATGAGAAAATTGATCAAAATAGATTAATTCTTAAGAGCTTAATTTCTCGGCAAGTTTTTTTAACGAAACATGAGTTCAGCTTTAGAGATGACGAGTCAGAGTTCTCACATCATAAGAAATTATCTAAGAACGCTCGCATTTTTTTCTTTTTTTTTTTTTTCCAAGAACATAAACTTAATATAATATGTTTCTTTCAGCAGTGTGTTGCAAGGGACTATGATTTTATTAGTTGCGGTTCGGAAGTAATAATAATAATAATAATAATAATAATAATAATAATAATAATAATAATAATAATAATAATAATAATACGTAACTCTGCGCTGGAGCCTACCCAGAAAAAAATATCACACTACGCTCCTGCATATAGGAACAAGATTTATTCACGTTTTCGGTATTGGCTCCGCAATAAAAGTTTTTCTGTTGAAAAATCACCGTTTGCCGCAGCAATACAATATTCTCTAAACTATGTATGCAGTATTTGATAAAGTAATATTTTAGAAGTTTTCGCGTTATTTTGGGGGAAATATGAGCAGAGGAGGATCCAGGGGATCGGTCATGGGGGCCAGCCCCCCCCCTCCTAAAAAGAGGCCTAACGTTTTTGTTTGTTACCTTCCTTTACTTAGCAAAATTGATTTAAATATTTATGTTAGAATTAGGTAATTATTTAAAAAATAATATTGTATAATATCATTTATACACTACAAATATAATATAAAATATAATAACAAATGTTCATTTTTTAACAAAAATCTATCATGGCCCCCTCCAAAATTATCGGCTGGATCCGCCCCTTAATATGAGCAATATTAAAAACAGGATTTCCTCAAAAATAACTCCAATTTTTTCTTCTTTAAACTTTTTGTACGAATTCAATAACGTGACAGTGAATTTTTATATAATATATTTGAATTGAATAACGGTTGATGTATTTCTTCTGATTTTTCAAAAATTTCACAAATTTAATTTTTGTATTGTATACCTCACTTTGTTATTGTTCACATTATGGACCTTCAGATGAATTTTTATGGATATTATCAAATATCTGCATCATTTTTAGTACAAGTGTTTTAAATAATTTTTATTGAGTTTCTCAAAAATGCAAAACTTTTCTGTGAATACGAGCCTAAATTTCCCATTTTCAGAAATGCTCAAACGACATTTTCTAAAAAACGGCTCAAATTTTTTCCAATCAAAATTTGTTAACAGGACTAGATTTTGCTCGTCTACAATAATCTTAAAGTCATATTTTAATTCTACTATTAGACGAGCAAAAATTGAGACACGTGAAAAATCGTGTTTTAGGCACCGATAGGTAGCAGCTGGGAAGAGGAAGGGGCAAAACCGAAAAGCTAGCTCAGACTAAAAAGATTAGGAAACTAGCCAGCAAGAAAAGTCTTAATGCCATTCCGTATCACCACTAGTTTCTTTCCTATAAAAATTTGAATCAATTAAATTGGATTTTTTTTTCTCATCTTCCAGATCTCTCAACTTCGTCGAACGAGAGGACTAGCAAGAGTAAAATTTCGTTTTCCACTCAGCCAAAAGCGGGGTCTTCGAAGATGGAAGGAGGTAGTAATCCTCACAACTGTCTACTCATCCCCATTCCTTCCTCTCGCGCCGGTAATGTGAACCGCACGAGCATTCTCTGTTTTTTGGGACTTCTACCTTTCAAAATTTTTGTTTTTTAAACAGACAGAAATTATTAATATGTTACCTTTTGTTGGCAAACTGCAAACAACTTATTTCATGTCTCAGTGGTTAGATAATTAAATTCTGATTGGAACAGAATGAAAATAAGTGAAGAAAATTGCGCTTCAATTTCGAAGCTATCGGGTTTTTTGCTTTATTATTTTATTTTTCAATACCAGGAGAACATTTTGCTCGGTCATTCGAAGCATGGTATCGGCTTCAGACAAGGGAGGCACAGATTTTTTTTTAAATTTCAAACAATGTCAGGAAATGTGCCCCCGGCGCTTGTTTAATGAGCCGTCTCGAGTTTCGCTTTACGTGTAATCACCAATACAATTATGCTGAGATCGTGATGAGCGCGTCCGACGGGTGAGGTGCAGGCGGTGGTGTTGTATGGGAAACAATGGACTCTGGTGAATAGAATATCGTGTTACGTTACAGGCTCCCACGCAGGGAAAGCGCACGAAATGTGGGAATTCCATTAAGGTGAGGGCAAATCGACAACAAAGTGCATTCGAACTTCCTACAAATCACAACAATATGCAACCTAAAAGATTCTGCAACGTCATACTTCTATATGTTCTAATTCTTCTTCGGCATTCTCTCCGTATTCTTGTTGTGACATTTCTTTCAAATTGCGATGATGTTAGCACTAACATTTATTCGTCTTTGAAACTTCAAATACACGTTACGAGGAACTTGATCTACGTTTACACAACGAGGCGCTAAATGTTTTCGGTGACTGTTGCGAGATCTAGTGCGTGTTTGCCGAATCTTAGACCACGTGCTCGTGCGGATGAAATACGAATCCGCCCATAGATGGCTTCCGGACCGTTGTTCCGTATTTGTTCTTTGCTGGATCAGTAACCAGCTACTTAACGTTACTTAAGTTCTGAGGAGAATATCATCCTCCCTTATCTTCCAAAATGGCTGCGAGGTTCTTGAAGAAAGTGGTAAGTCTTACGAAATAATTTTATGTAAGGAGTGATTAGTGACCTCTTGATGCGTGAGAACTGACACGGGTTGGCTTGTTTGTTCACGCCTAAGGTTGTTCTTTTGCTTAGAGTCTTAACAGTTTTCTGAAGGTCATTAAGTTCCAGGAGTGTTTCGTGTACTTCAAATTTTGTATTTCCTTTGAGAAATCTAGTGTTTGTTCAGTTTCTGGAACATAACGTCGCATGAAATAATTTGTTGTTTTTAAGGTTACAAACACAGTGCCTTTCACACGCCATTACAGCAGTGAAGTGAGAACTGTTACCCTCATCCCTGGTGATGGAATAGGGCCAGAAATTTCAGCAGCAGTGCAAAAGATATTCGCCGCTGCCAATGTAAGTGTTTCAAAATTTGTTTGGTGCTTTTGGAATTTTAAGCTTAGTCTCAGTGCCCAAAGTTAAGAATGGTTTTTAAGAAAGAAAGTGTTCTTTGAACGTTAATGATTAGCGAATTAATGAACATAAATGAAAATAGTTCTTGAACATTATTGTTTAATATTGGAACATTTTTGCCGACATTAATGGTTTTTCTAAGTACAGTCCATTGATTAGGTTTGGTTCCAATAGTACGAAGTATTATGTATTGTTCTTTGTGAGAAAATTTCCCACACACATTCAGTGAGTATTTAAAGGAGAATCTTTGCCTATTGTTTCCCTGGTGATGTAGGTGCCAATTCAATGGGAAAGTGTGGATGTTACTCCAGTCCGTGGACCTGATGGCAAATTTGGCATTCCGCAAGCCGCAATTGATTCTGTTAACAAACATCAGGTGGGCCTTAAAGGTCCCTTGATGACACCTGTTGGCAAAGGACATAGATCTCTTAATTTAGCTTTACGGAAGTAAGTAGCTTGTAATTTTGTATTGCGAAAAACATTCATGCTTATGATTATTGCTTATGTCTCTTGTTATTAAAGAAGTTGTATAAGTATATAGGCATTAACTCATTGCATAATTTCAGGGAATTTAACCTTTATGCAAATGTACGACCATGCCGGTCACTGGAAGGTTACAAAACCCTGTATGATAATGTAGATGTTATAACTATACGAGAAAATACAGAAGGAGAATACTCAGGAATTGAACATGAAATTGTTGATGGAGTTGTACAAAGTATAAAGTTGATTACAGAAGAAGCTTCCAGACGTGTCGCTGAATTTGCTTTCCAGTATGCAAAGGAAAATGGCAGACACAAAGTGACTGCTGTTCACAAGGCTAATATTATGTGAGTTTTTTATTCAGTGTCTTCTTGCAGCTGTGTTTTAATCAGTACTTAATATTCAAAAATATCATCTTGAAATTGTAGATGGCAATCCGTTTTTCCTTTCAGAGGTTCCACCAAATTTTTTTATACATTGATGCATGCTTTAAACCTTGCTTAATTTTGTACTTTAACTGCTGTACTCCCTCATTCTGATTGTATGTTATGATGCTGATTGTAATGTCAAAATTGGAAATCACACATTTTTTTCAAATCACCATTATTTATTAAATGTAAACAGCTGTTATTTTCATTAGTTTAACACCTATTATTAACATAATTATTATATTTTATTAGTTACACAGCTTTAATAGTTAAACCGTTATTATTGTAATGTGTTTTCTGAGTTTTTCATATCCTGTCTCAGAATGCTGTGATAATATCCAGCCTCAGAATGCTTTGTAGGAAATTTAACAGGGAAGTTCATGTTTATTACTTTTACAGGAGAATGTCTGATGGTTTGTTTCTGCGATGCTGTCGTGAGCAAGCTGAAAAGCATCCTGATGTCAAATTTGAAGAGAAATATCTGGACACAGTGTGCCTTAACATGGTGCAGGACCCAGGACTATACGATGTGCTAGTCATGCCAAACCTGTATGGTGACATTCTGTCTGATATGTGTGCTGGCCTGATTGGTGGCTTAGGTCTTACACCAAGTGGCAACATTGGGCTAAATGGTGCACTTTTTGAATCTGTAAGTTAATTGTACTGTAATTACATAATAGTGTGTACAACTCAAACACACACAGCTCTTCCTCCAAACTATATTGCAT
Source organism: Teleogryllus occipitalis (assembly GCA_011170035.1). Taxonomy (NCBI): domain Eukaryota; kingdom Metazoa; phylum Arthropoda; class Insecta; order Orthoptera; family Gryllidae; genus Teleogryllus; species Teleogryllus occipitalis. The sequence continues at coordinate 191,138 of BLKR01000996.1, forward strand.
TTGCTCCAGCTCTATTGGCTTTAGGTGTTGATTTTGAACATGAGCAAACAAGTTGCCAGGTATATTCTATTTTCATGGTAAACTTACAAAGTACAAGTAAGAGCTTTTGCTCTTTATTTATGTCTATGCAGCATGATAGTTCAATTTTTCTAATCAATGTTACTATGAAATGATTGGTGACTGAAGCAGTCACCAGTATTTCTGGCAGAAATTGGCCGTTAATAGAGGTGGCAGCTTCATGGAAGCAAAGAACAAATCTAATTGTGCTAAACACTATGAAATGTATGTTCTCTTCAACGCTCAGTTACCATAAACGACCTACAACTTAAACAAGGTATTTAGGATCGTATGCATCCCCTCTGCTAATATCAAAACGCACATTAACTTGTCACTCATTCTGTCAGTTGAGAAACTCACTTTCTGGCCTCACAGAGCCAAACCTGAATTATGAATCAACACTGTATTATGCTTGCTCGTGGCACATACCGTAGTCGCTAGCCTTTTACCACTGAGGTCAGAGTTAGATTCCTGTCGAATCTCATGTGAAATTTGTTCCAACAAAACTAGTTTGGCTGCTTCACAAGGGCTAGTCCAACCCCAGTGAAGTGTCTTAAACCTTACCCCTATCCTTATTCCTTCCCAATTCTGGCCGCTGGGTAGTGACGCAGGAGCATGTATGTGAAGATGCTATCTAGCAGTCCTCTTGACAACTGACTGTGATGTGACGTGATGATAGATAAAGTTAATGGAGGATTACTCCCCAGCACACAAAGTTAATGGAGATTACTGTCCAGTGCAAAGCGCTCAACGCCTCTTAAGGGGCTTGGAGACGCAGTGCATCAGATTGTAGACGCAACAAATTAAAAACAGTAAACTAATTTTAAAGATGCAATTCCGATTCATTGAAACTTCATATGGGGGTTGTCTGACAAAAAGTTAGAAGTGCCGTTTTTCTTAAAAAGGCTGTAAATATTTTTAATGGATAGTGCGGAAAGGGCTAAATAACATGACATCATTGCCAATTTAATAGATTCTTTTGCTTTTTCAAAAATTACACAATTGTGTTTTTTTTTGTTTGTTTTTTTAATATATATCACGCCATTAATATTGATATTACCAGTGATTTGTATACATTATTGCATTTGTGAGTAGAAGTGCCTCAAATGATTTCCAATTAAGTTTCTCGAAAACTTAATAGGGTTCTGTGAAAAAGAACTTCAAATTTCGCTTTTACAGAAACACTAACATTTTCTCAAAGGCTCCAAATTTTTTAACAAAAATTCCCATATAGAACAAGGTTTTACTTAATATAAAAATTTATAAAATTCTTAGTCATACTCTAGTTCTACCTCAGGAGACTGAATAATTCAGAAAAATGTAGTTCGGGTAGCAATAGCTGACAGGTGGGAAGAGCATGAGGCAAAATTGAAAAGCTAGCCCAACCAAAAATATAGTAAACTTAACTGGAACAAGGAAGTCTGTGCCATTCTTTAGCATCACTAAGTAATAACTATTTATATATATCTCTTCACCCTCAAATTGCTCACAGTTGTTTGATTTTTAGTTAATTATTATTTTGTTTTTGTAGGTCCATGGAACAGCTCCTGACATTGCTGGGCAAGACAAAGCTAACCCCACTGCACTTCTTTTATCAGCTGTAATGATGTTAAGATACATGAAGCTTCCACAACATGCAGACTTGATAGAAAATGCATGTTTGGATGTTATAAAGGAAGAAAAGTTCCGTACAGGAGACTTGGGTGGTAAAGCCAAGTGTTCTGAATTCACCAATGAAATTTGTCGCAGAGTAGAAAACAGAGGTTAAAACATGATGTTTTGTAGATAATCAGTCATTAGAGCAGTATTTTAAACAAACTAGAAGCTAATTTATAGGAATACTTCCTTTGACTGGTCAGGAACTTTTCCTTTAATGAGGTTTCTTTTTGTCATGTGGTGCATTACATAGTCAAATAGGACAAAATTTCATGATCATTGTACAGTAATTGTTAGTTCAGAGTAAAAGCAATGCTAATTTATTATGAATCTGTATATAGAATTTGAGCTGGCTCGTTGTTCTAAAGAAGGATAAGGCCCAAGTGCAAACAATCTATTGCTGCATTATTTAGTATGAAATGTAGCTGGCTACAACCTTTCTTTTTTAATAATTTTCCACGCAAGTGAGAAAATTTTCACTAGATCCATTTGTTTTGAGAGATCAACACGTTGTTGTTGTTTTGAGAGATGATCCATTTTGGTCAGTGCACCAAAAATTGTTATTTTTATTTTAAAAGGTCTACAAATGTTGCTCTTATTTATTTCAGTAGTGTAAGTTTAATTAAGGTTGGATCATGCTGATATTTATATATGCAGTGACAATACATAATGAGTAAACTACATGGAGTTTTGTGAAATGACCTGCCTGAAACATTCAGCACCTTTGTGCTCGACTATGTAATTTATTGTTGAATAAAGCATAACATACAATTTGAAATAACTAAGCATTTGTTTCATTGTAATAGTTGCACTGTAGCCAAAACCATGTTCTAAGAGAATCTCACTTGTTAGAGACATTATTCAGAGTTCTGAAAACAACTGTTTTAGAATAATTTTTGTCTTATAAGAAACAATTTCACACACCACAGTGTCTGTTATGAAAGAGATTTTCCGAATTCAAAACTTCACTAGGTAATACGGTTAGTCTCTGATTTGTTGTTACATGCACTATAATTTTGAATATAAGATTTTTGCAGGGGAAACACATTGATAAAATTAAGTTTAAACCTCAAACCATATGACTAATGTGTGAAGATAATAAATAGGTATACAAAATAGAAATTGATCCTGGGAATGACTCAAATTTACAGCAACAATCTTGACTTATTTTCAAATGACACAAGTATGTTTTAACACTTTTAAAATAATTGTCATCTTTCCTCCACTTAAGTGACACTGCTGTCATGAAAGCTCTCTCCATGCCACAACACTAAACCGACATCCAATGGCAGGATTCAAGCCCATAGCCCTTCAATGATAGAATAGGCATTCCGTGTGTGTGTGCTAAGGTCATTAATCTTAAGTGTAGTGCAGGTTTTTTTTATCACAGGAGGTAGCCAAAATCTATCCCTATTCGATGGTGAGTTGTAGCGCCGATCATTAAAGACCGGATTTTTATGTAATTACATATTTTTTCTTTCTATTTACCACACTCAAAATTTTAATCTTGGTGAATTGTCACCATCCTAACACAATATCCAATTTTTTCGTTACATATTTTTACATATTTGGTACTATATTAAATATTTCACTATTTTCACAAAATAATTTTTTATTTTGTCGATTTTTTTACTTATTTTTATGAGAGAAGTATTTTCAAAAAATTCAGCAATTTTTCCTGTATTATTACTGCGTACTCTACTTGAGATACACTACATGAAGACGCGGTTGGATATTCTCAACAGATCATTTGCACCTTTTAGGTGTGGGAAGTGTCATTGACGCCACGTTTGGCAATTTTTAACCATAATTTCCAAGAAACTTGCCGATTGCCATCATGTAACACTTCGACGAGAATATTCCATGCTGCAGTTTGTTGGTCCTAAATATCTCTAGTTTGTACGATGGCTTCTATTGCGTCTGATCTGACTACTAAACAACATTTCAGGAGAACAATTTCTGAAGGTTTTACTACCGGTGGAAAAGTTGTATGGTGCAAGTGCGCATCAACTTGTGCTCTCCTAATAAAATTTAAAATGCTTGCATTGTTTTTAAAATTTGTATAGGAATTTTTTTATAAAAGTAAGTTTGTATTATGTAAATGTGTTCTGTAATTAGAGAATTTTAATATTACATATTATATCTGATTTTACATATGTATTACACATTCGTACTGTTTTCATTACATATTTTGACGTTTCATGTTACATATTTTTCCGGTCTCTACTGATCATCATCAACACGGAATTTTCTCTAATTAGTGTCTCCCACCATCATGACACCACCCCAGCTGGGACAAGCTCTAAGCTTCCAACATCTGGTAGTATAGTGCATGTGAGTGTAAGGGGTGAGGACAGGGCAAGGAAGAGGAGGGAAAGATCACATGTGACCCGTAGCCTGATTGGTAGGATCAGTACTGGATTCTACTGATCGCCATGGAGTTTGGAGAGATTTGCTAGACAGTCAACTCCTGCTATAGTGAACTTAAGTCACTAGTCTCGAATCACTTACATTACAAATAAGCATGTGATTTGGTTATAGTGAACCTGAACCTTGACTATAGTAAATGTAGGAAATACAAGACCAGGAAATAAATTCCCTCCTAGAGAAAAATTTATCGCTTCGGTGCCTTGGAAAAAAATATTCTCGGCCAAAGGTCATAATCGAAGAAGTCTCCCCTGAGGTGAAGGTAGTGGACCATGAATGGGCACCATAACGATGACCTTATGCCTTTCAGTTTCACTGCAAAAACAAAGGCCCTGACCTGAGTGGGCTACAACTGGCAGCAGTGGCGAGCGATTGATTGAGTTTCAATCTTGATGTTACTTAATATTCCATGCACCAAAGCGCGTTGAGTTCTACATTGGGGACAGGAAGCATGTGACTGTCAGCCTGGAGATATCCACTGTGCCATACGGAAAAGTGATCAGTTTCATTAGCCACTTGCACCATTCTGCTTCCGAAAGCATTTCATTTGTTATTAGGTAAGTAAAAGGGCCTTCGGAGAGTGAAACGGTATTCCAACAGTGCAAGAGGTATTGAAGAGTGTCAAGACTGCATTACGATACTCTGACACAGAGGACAATACAGAACCAAGTATGGAGAAGCATGAACTCTTGAGAAATTACTAATAAAAGTACGAAACAAACAATGGAAAATAATTTACTTTTAAGGACAAATGCTGAAAAATACATTAAGAGCACGAACTGAAAATTTTAGTATCTTTATCTCTCTTCTAATGAAATTAATTGTTGTGGAGAAATTCTATTTAGTTTTGACATCATCGGGTATAATGAACCAAAATTGTTAGTCCCCAGAAGTCCACTCTGACCAGAGTTGATAATGTTTCCACTCAGGAGCACCCAGAGAAAACCAGGGGCCTTGAGCAGTTGATCCACAGGGCCCCTTATTTCAAACAAAAAAATCCCTCCTCCCCCAATTACTAAACAGAATTCATTTCTTCATGTATCAGAAATTACTTATAGTGTTAAATTTGGTTTTGAGGTAAATATATTTTTTATTTATTTGAATGAAAAAAAAGTTGGGGCCTAAAGCAAGTTACCTCAGCTTCCCCTTTTCTGGGCATCCCTGGTTTCACTCATACTAGCTGCAAAGATCCTGATTATAAAACCTTTTTATGAACATGTGGATGAGGTGAAAGAAAAGGTAAGTTTTAGGGCCTTTATCAAATTTGTTAATACTATAATCAATAATACGATTTCCTTTCAAACATCTTCGTTAAAGCACGTTTCCTGGGGGACATAAAAATACCCCTCCACAAAAAAAACAATTTTTTCCTGTTCAATAATAGTCATTTTTATGACAACTCTTATAGTTCTAGTAGTATGCTTAGAACATGAAAATTATATGTAAACAAATTAGATATGACATTGATGACTTTCCCAACCAACTTGTAAAGAATTCTCTTATGAGAGGAATTCTGCCTAACATTTCTGTTCTACAGAAATTCATAATTTCTTTCTTCAACCTAGAGTGAAGGAAGCAGTCATTTTCAATGTTTTGCAGGTTCCATTTCTTTGTACCTTTATTCATTTATTTCCTGATATATGAATTTACACATTGGTATTTTAAACAACACTGAGTAATTGTGTCTTGAAATGTAATACCAAGAAAGAAAATAAATTTGATAATATAAAGTAAAATGATGTTATGAATTCAAAAAATATGCTCTTAAAATTTATATATTACTTCTCAGTTTTCTCAAAATAAATAAATTTACCAGTAAGTAAGAACAACTTGTTCAAAATAGTCATTTTGTCTGCTCCTTGTCAATATAAATAGGCCAGCAATGTCGCCTTTCTAGGGTTTATGGAAGCAAAGTTATCAAGAGCATCTTTTTCACTTTGCATTGTATGAATTTATTTGAGGAATCCTCACCACTCAAAATTATTCCCTACCACAATAATATGTTTATCAATAAAGACACCGAGAAAGGATACAAATCGCAATAATATTACATAGTACATACTCTTAACACGTTATGTAGTCAGAATCCCTCTTTTGTGAATCCTTTACACAGAAAAATTGTTTGACAACAAAACGTCCGTTAGTGGTCAAAGCTAGTGCCAAAACTTAAACAAATTTTCTCCAAACTTGATATTCCTTGATCAATTTAAAGGAACTCAAGGCTCTCTGAGTGTGGAATGGATATTCTGATTATTGGGGATCCTTTACATAAAACCTCTACATTATCAAAATTTTCTGAAAAATGGCTCCAAATTTTTTTATTAAACGTTGCTCTCGGAATGCATAGATGGCACAAGAGAATGGTGCCAGTCTCATTTTTGTTGAAAATTCTGGATTTTAGAAAATCGCAAAAGTTAAAATGTTTTTCACTGACTTCCTATTGAAGATAGATTTATTGTTAATAAAATCCGTTCTTTAAAGACAAGTCTTTGAAATAGGGTCATTACAATTTTTCGAAAGTATGTGTAGTTTTCGTGTAATATTATGTGGAATATAAAAAATTTTTAATTTCTCAAAACATTTATTCTCAAAACGACTCCATTTTTTCTGTGAATTTTCTTCATGAATCTATCAAAAGACGATTAAAGATATGATGGTATTTTCCGGCGAACTCACCGTATTTTCGGAAATCACAAAAAAATAACGATTCAAAACTACAAAAGTTGATTCAATGCGAAACTATAAAACATCTAAAAAGGTCATGTACATTTTTTTAAAATAAGTCGGTTTTGCTTCACATTTATAAAAAACACATTTTCTCAGAAAACGATTCAATTTTTTCAACGTTATCCGTGGGGGAAAAAAGTAATGACGCAGGTCTCATTTTTGTTGAACTCAGAATTTTCGAAGATTGCACATTTAGAAGTAATACTAGAAAGTATGTGCTGTTGTAGTACCATTAGTTTTTGTAAATTTCCTTAACTTCAAGAAGAATTTACGCGAAAACTGCTCCTTTTCAAAAAATTATTTATTGCCCTTTTCAAGATTTAATTTTTTAGAATAGATTATGTTTAAGGCGAAGATCTTTGTCTTCTATTTTGTCGTTTTAAAATATTAAAATTTTGCAATTTTCGAAAATGCAGATAATTTGATAGAAAAGAGACTAGCACCAATTTTTTTTACCGTCCTTTGGTACGAGGGGAACATTTTAAGAAAAAATCTAGATATGTTTTAGAGACATTTTTTTTAATTTCCTGTATTTCACGCAAAAACGATTCATATTTTCGAAAAAAATTCATGAGCTTGTTTCAAGATCTGTCTTTCAAGAACAGATTTCATTAAGGAATCATCTCTATCTTCAATATTGTAGTTGTAGGACGACGGAGAAAAAAAATTAACTTTTGCATTTTTTTAAAAATTGAAGATTTGGTACCAATGGTGCACCATTCTCTTGGGCGTCCTTTGCGCTATTCGAGGACAAAGTTTAAAAAAATTGTGAGCCATTTTTTTAAAAAAAATTGATAATGTTGATGCTTTGTGAAAAGGATCCCCAATAACGACATCCGTTTCAAACACGGAGAGCCTCGAGTTTCTTTGAATTGATCGAGGAAAGTCAATTTTGGAGAAGATTAGTTATACAGGGAAGTCCGAAGTCATCGGAATTTATAATCTGCCTTGTGCAGTGTCATTCAGCAAGTTGTTGCAACTTCTACTACGCTACTACTGCTGGTAATAGTAATGATGATAACAATTTTGGCACAAGCTTTTACCACTGACGGACAGACGGATGTTTTGTCGTCAAACTATTATTCAGTATCGAGGACCCACAAAACATGAATGACTACCCAATGTGTTAGAGGAAGTAATCTAATAAATATTGGCTGTCACTGCAATATACTGATATCACTGCTATAAATACTGATGTCACTGCAATGCCTCCGAATGGAAGATTCTAGGTTCGAGTCCCTTGACAACTAGGTCGAGTTCAATCGCTGTCTGGAGAATTCTAGTGGCTAACTGCTATTATCGGTAGATTTCCGTGGTTTCTCCTCTCAACACCAGGCGAATGTCCGAGAAGTATCCTAACAATCAGGACACAGACCGCGCGCGATCTTCCTTCGTTTTCCTTGTATCATCACCCCTTACACAAACACATGCACTACACTACCACACATGCCGGGAGACCGGTCGGGAGTTTAGAGTTTCTCCCAGCTGGGGCAGTGCCCCGCTGGTGAGAGACATGTGGTTGGGTTGATAATTGATTGGTTGTTAGTGATTCCGGGTGCGCATTACTTGTTGACCTAACCGCAAACACAAACGGCTCCGCCTTTTCTTGAACGATTTCATGGTCGTCATTGTTGCTGCGATTGCACAACTTATCCACAAACAAAGACAAAAATAACTGGTTCTACTAGTCTAGGAGAACTCCGGGGTTCCGCAAAGAGATTACACTTGGCAACGGTTTCGAATTTTTTGGAAATGGCGGATAAGATTAGACGAATAGTACATTATGAAACAATGGGTATTAACTCAGGTATTCCTGATATTTTTTCTCTTCGAAATGAGGTATGTGATATTAGCATTCTGTAATAAGGTCATTAGGAAGAAAGTAAAAACAATTTTGAGTTTGAATTGTTGTTAGTATTTACAAAAATGAGTGTCCTTCCAGAAGAACGTCAGGACAATAGAGCAACTTTTTGTGAAGGTAAAGACTTGGAACATGTAAATTATTTGGGCATCGGTATTTTCAAATAAACGAAAAAACGCGAGTTTTGAGGTTACAACCAGAAAACTCAATATATAGAAAAATCACTGCAATATACAAATAATTGTAATAAATAAACAAAAGATTCTTATAAACTTGTTTTATGTTACTATGATGACCTACAACTACAAAATTCAAGATAGAAATTATAGGAGCAATTTTGACATTTTAGTTACTTTTGTCTTTTCTCATCCATTGGTAATTTAGGATTATTTTCCATCCAATCGAGAATATTGTTGTTCCCTCTATTAGTAGTCAATCCTTTGTTACGTTCCCGTATTGCAGTGGCAATTTGACCGCGAAATGTCAGATATACTACGTCTTCATTGAACTTGTAAATATCCCAGGTATTTTGTTCTGCAGTCTATGAAAGGTTCCGCTTTTTCCCTCTAGTGGAACAACTATAAAGGGATACATTTTGATGAGCTCGATCCATGCCTCCCATATGAGCTTTGTAGGAATAGTTTAGACTCAGGTAGGCTATTATTTTCTTTTTGCCCTGAAAAATATTTCTACAGAACGCAGTGGTTGAACTGACAAAGTTGGTGGCTATAGTAAAAACACTGTTGTCATGCAACGAACTGATACTGAATGAGAAAACCTGGAGTCGGAACAAACTTCTTACGATACCCAATATTCTTTTATAATTTTATTTACAGATGTTAACTCTCTTTTCTCTTATTCCAATTGATTTTATGTCCCTCCTCTTTAGCTCATGTATTAGTTCGACACTGGTGAACAGGGTTTCAAAGAAAATTTGGTATGAAACATGTGGATGTGACTGGTTCACAAAGGCCATTACCATGCCGCAGTCCATCAGTGGCGGTTGGTGCCCCAAGAGACTCCATCGAATGACGGAAATGTAATTTCCAAAATTCAAAATACGAATACATAATAAAAATGTAAGCAAATCAAATCAGTTTAAACTAAGTGAAATAAAAGTCTATATTGAAACACTACTTACATAATTTTATGCTTCGTGTCCGCGCATATACACCTCCCACGCACGTGGTTCTGGCTTTGATTTCTACTGGGTACTTAAGTTCGACTCGAGTACATTGCAACAAGCACTATTGCCTCGACACGTTTCACACAAATAAAATTCTTTTATTTCAAAAACTTCACTACCCTGCTATATTTGGCAATAATGAGAGATCTTCGACACTTTCGTATTCACAAAAACGTCCACAAACCGCTGGCCAGCAGCAGCCACACAGCCGAACTTGTGTACTTTCAATAACAAGCGAAATTCATAAAACTACGTTGCAGTCAGACGAAGACCGAATATAGGTATTCCTCTGAGACTCACTCCGTCAACGCGCAGCGCTAGAGCGCCACTAGCTGGTTGCGCCACCAAAAGGGCGTATGTTCCCCGTGTTAAATCGAAGTGCCAAAGAGTACAAGTAGTAAATCCAGTAATTCAGCCAAGAGCTTGGTTCAATTCCTGGCAAGGCACCAGATACCGGAGAGCGTCAGTGGGGCGCTCTTTGGTTTCAGCATGATTTGATATACATCGATATTGCTGCGATATCTTGAAAATTGAAAGTCATTAAAAGTAAATTGTATATTCTTAAAATATTATGAGGTCCTTTTCATTTTCTGGGGGTTGTGCAACCGTGCAACCTAAGCATGAGCCGCCACTGCAGTCTGTACCATGGTTTCATAATCTTTACAAGCGCAAGCTCCGTGGTTGGATTCCAGTCCACCATTGGTTCTTCCATACCAGAATTTGAATGCATATCTAAATGGTTTTCCCTTCGTGAATTATTTGCATCCTTGTCTTCCAAAGTACGGGACCATCGATTCATTGACAGAGTGGTACCGCATATGAGGCGCAAATTGTTTGAATCTATCACCCAACATAAACAGTAACGGGCGGACGTTCTCCAAACGATCTGATCCCTCTAAATTTTCGCAGAAATGTCCAAATCACAAAGCGCAGTAGCATTTAGTCGACTTGCTGGTAATTAACTTACACTTGGTTCTTCTTCTGCACCTGAATCATAATCTGTTACATCATCAATTGAATTTAGAGGAGAGTGTTCAGATTGCCAACATGGATTTAGAAAATCAAAATCAACTTTCTTAAAGATGTCGCCTCATCATTGGATCAAAACGAGGCACCTATTGGATTATTTTTAGATCTCTCAAAAGCTTTTGACGTCATTGATCATGACATTTTACTTTCAAAATTACCTTCATATGGAATCTGTGGTATTGCTCTAGATTGGTTATATTCGTACCTTAAACAACGATCTCAGAGAGTGGAAATACCTTAATGGAATGATGGAACATTATGTACGCACCTTTCCGACTCTTTGCCCATTGCACGTGGAGTTCCTCAAGGATCGATTTTAGGCCCTATTCTGTTCCTATTTTACGTAAACGATATGCCCTCGACGATTCGAAACGGAAGAACGGTTCTCTTTGCGGATGATACGAACATCCTTTGCAATAAAGAAACCGTAAATAGGACAATATCAGATGTTTCAAATTGGTTCCCAAATAACAAAATAATAGTAAATGAAAAGAAAACGGTTTTAATGTAGTTTTCCATTACAAATAAACAATTCTGTGCTCCATTGAAAATGAACGGTATACCATTGACTGATGTTAAGGCAAAATTTTTAGGTCTCTCAATTCAATCAAAACTTAAATGTAACGTCCATTTAAATGAATTGAACACACACAATTAAGTTCATTATACTACGCGTTCAGAATTCATGCAAATTCAGTTAGCCTTCATACTGCTCGTTGTATATATTTCGCGAATGTTCATTCCCGCCTGAGATATGGCATAATATTCTGGGGAAATACATCTTATAGCTCCCAGACTTTTAGATTACAAAAAAGAATTGTACGTATAATAACCAAATCCCACCCACGTGATTCTTGCAAGCCTCTCTTCATTAATCTAGGAATTTGACTATTACCTTGTCTGTTGATTTACGAATCAGTGGTTTTTGTCAAAAATGACTTGCAGGGCGGGAATATATTTTCAGAAAATGCCGATGTCTATTACTTTAACATTCGACATAGAAATCATATTAATCAGGTGACAGTATCAACAGCTCATTACAAAAAATTAACATACAATACATCTACATTATTTTACAACACTTTGCCAGATGACATTAAACGATTAAATTTGATAGAAAAGTTTAAATCTCAAGTGAAGTCGTTTCTGCTGCATAACTGTTTCTATACAATTAGATACTATACTAAGTGTCACATGGAAAGTAACATTAATTTTAACAGTGATATTTAATGCATTATTTACCATTTGGACTGTATAAATGTAAACAACCTATAACAAGTATTGTGCTGCAGCGTCCGGGTCAATGACCCACATTTCGATCAGGTTTTTCGTCCAGTTTCCCTGATCCTTTGAGAAAATGCTGATATGGCCCCTTGTTTTGCTTAATGAATGCAATGAATGCTTAATGAAAATGCTGATATGGCCCCTTATGTTTTGCTTACATAAATGTAACTTCATTATCTGTGCATCTGTGCTTCATTATCTTCTAGAATTCAGTGAGAAATATTTATTCAAATTATTCAAATTATCGTTTCCATGTTGTCGCGGCAGGAGGTATTATTCCTTGACGAAGGACATCATGGATAAGTGCCCAAAATTTATTGCTTATTTATCCTTGAAAATATACTTTATTACATGGCAACGGTTGTTTTTTTATTGAATATTCAAGTTGTATATGACTTAGTGTAGGGATCACAGAATTTTGAAAATGTTCACAGAATTCACTTCTCTCCATAGCACGTCATACGCAATTTTAACTGTTTTTTGACGTAAAATAAATAAATAAAATAAAAAGTGTAATGTTTCATCCACACTACTTTTTGGTATTTTATCATCGTTTGTTTCTAAAATGTCTAAAAGTTCCAACAGTGTACACCGCTACGTATAAAATGACCACATACACTGACGTCCTTCTGGAAGGACGGTTCAACACATTGAATAACAATTGACGAAAGCTGTCAATTGTAATCTATATATTTAAAAAAAATAAGGTATTCTGCCATGGCTTCGTTTAGAGCTTCTACTGAACCGATTGCTGTATTTTTTCTTTTAAATGAAAGAATATGATCCCTAGATGTGTTATCAGATATTTTTTGTGTTGATTCACCAACATTTGCAGTGTAAATTAATTAATTGAATCATTCTTTAATAATACGCTTATCTATAGTCAATTGTCGATGTGAGTCCACGTTGCTTCATGGTGCGCTGCTTGATGTTTTGTTTTGATTGTTGAGATTTGTTTACAATTCGTCAAGGTTTTGTTTCAGTGTAATAATTGCATTATGGTGTTGACAGTTTGCATGTATTTGCTTCTGTAATGTATTTTGTAGAAAACATTCGGACAGTGGGTTTTGCTCGGTTGTATTTAAGTAGTGAAGGTGTTTATAGGTTATGTCGAATTCCGAAACATGGTCCACGAGAAATTCTGCAAACGAGTTTACTCTGTGTTGCTTAAAGTGTAAAATAAGTAAACCTTCGAGCAATATGTCGGAAGAAATCAAACAGTTGTTTATAGGAAATGATGACACATCAAAAAATTTTAGAAATAATATCCTTCAGTATAATAGTGCTATATCTTTTGTTCTGATATTGCATTGCCACCTGGTCATGGGCCATACGTGTTCAAAATTTTGGGAACCCCACATCACAGAATATCTTCGTTATACCCTGAAGATCCAAACAATGCAACATATTGTGAACATTAGTCTGGGTACAGTATTTTACATTTATCTCAGATCTCACCGTCAAATTTTGACGGGTTCTCACTAGTATAATCTTATAATGGTAGGAAATGTTGCGGCGTTGTCGACATTTGCATAATGTAATATTTATTCATTTACTCATTTATTAATGCATGTTTATTTCTTTACTCATATTTGTCTACATTATTTGTATTTCATTTAATTTTCTTCTTTTATTTACTCTCTATTCAAAATTATGTTTATATATATATTCCAAATTTTCTATTTCACTAAAATTCTAATTTCATTTATAATAATAATATCCTATATTTGATTATCATTATTATTATTATTATTATTATTATTATTATTATTATTATTATTATTATTATTATTATTACTTGTAGCACTGAAGATGGCCGCAATGCGGCCGAAAAAGCTTATGCGGAAATAAATACATACGACGAAACAACGCCTGAAATTCATTTACTAATCTTATAAATAATGTAGTTCGTTCCTTCAAGGTGTTATATTAACAGTTTCAATTATTGATACCATACCATAGAATTATGATACAAAGAGAAATCGGAATGATAATTTCATATATTTTTTATTTTTTATATAAACCAATAAATCAGGAAAAAAATTATCACAAACAAAAAGTGTAAACATAACAAAGTGTCAAACACATAAGAAACCGTAATGCAGTTTACCCAGTTCTGTCTAGACAAAAACACGGAAAATTTTGTAGTGAAAATATTCAAAGTAAAATGGAAAAAACATTGTGCAAAGATCATTTTCTCTCACACAATCGATTTCAGATTACATAAAAATTTTAATTAATTGTTGCGTCAAATATCTCAAAAAATATCACATTAAACGCGTCATTATCTAACAGATGCCTTAGGAGTTAAACGGGAAATAGGATATGACATCTACGAGATGCCTTTCCAGTGACAAGGCCGCCAACTGAGTATCCAGTTCACGAGTACTGGATTTGTCAACCCACCGATGCCTTGTGAGGTACAGCACAAATTAATAGTAAATAGCTTCCGCGTACAAAGGGTTAATTCGTAACTCTATTATCTTATTTCAGTCTATTCATACAAGAAATTTAAAGAAAAAATGTGACACATTTTTTACAAACATTTTTTTTTAATTCGCGAGGCTTGTTCGTGGTTTCCCCAAAATTTATAGAATTATATTCAAAATAACAAGGTTCCAGGTCGGATCAGATCAATCGGGAAATATTAATTTTGGTCAAAAAATGCGACTCGTTTTGAGGAAAATAATTACGTAAACTTACGCGAAATCTACTCATATTTTCGAAGAATTGTACTTTACCTTATTTTAAGATATATTTTTAAAGATCACTAGTGAGAACCCGTCAAAATTTGACGGTGAGATCTGAGATAAATGTAAAATACTGTGCCCAGACTAATGTTCACAATATGTTACGTTATTTGGATCTTCAGGGTATAACGAAGATATTTTGTGATGTGGAGTTTCCAAAATTTTGAACATGTGTGGCCCATGACCAGGTGGCAATGCAATATCGGCACCAAATGGCACAAACGAAAGAGCACTATTATATTGACGAATATTATTTCTAAAGTATTTTGATGTGTCATTATCTATAATCAACTTTGATTTCTTCTGGCATATTGCTCGAAGGTAATTTTTTCCCCCATTTAAGCAACACACAGTAAACTCGTTTGCAGAATTTCTCTCACATGGGAAGTACAAAGCAGAACAAAACTGACATTTCATAGACAACGACCCAACAGAGAACGAAATGACCTCACTAACACGACTTCTACACTGACTTTCTCTTTCCCTGCGTCCACTTAATGTACGTTTGCGTCTTTTGGGGCGCGTGGGCAACGATTCGGAATTCGACATAACATGTGTACAACTTCACTACTTAAGTACAACCGAGCAAAACCCACTGTCCGAATGTTCTCTACAAAATACACCACAAAAGCAAATACATGCCAACTATCGACGCCGCAATGCAATTATTACACTGAAACAAAACCTTGACGAATTGTAAATAAATCTCAACAATCAAAACAAAACATCAAGCAGCGCCATCATGAAGCAGCTTTGGAAGAAAACAATTGACTATTGATAAGCGTACTATTAAAGAATGATTTAATTAATTAATTTACACCGTAAATCTTGGTGAATCAACACTAACAGTATCTGATAACACATCTAGAGATCACGTTCTTTCATTTAAAGGAAAAAATATTACAATTGGTTCAGTAGAAGCTCTAAACGAAGCCATGGCGGAATACCTTCTTTTTTTTAAATATATAGATAGATAGTGCATTAACAGAAAAAATTATCTTCAATATCGTAGGAAAACGGAGAAAAAATTGAATCTTGAGGAAAATCAATTTTGGAGAAAATCATGTATTGGTTTACGCACTAGCGTTGGTGACAGACGAACCGTCAGACAGATGGACGGACCGACAGACGGACGGACCGACGTACGGTTGGACGGACGGACCGACGTACGGTTGGACGGATAGACAGACGGGCGGATGGGCAGAAGGACCCCTAAAATTTGACCTCCAATCAATGGATCTGACGGGTCGGTTTCTTGATTTCCAACCGAGGCACTTTCAAGACTTTGTGGTGAGCTTCTCAACATTAATTAACGATTAATACGTTTTAATTGAATTTGCTGAATTTAGTGCAATTCAAGCTGTATCATACACTGTGATATCTGAAAACACAACATCAAATGTAAAAATGTGATTTTCAGTTTCTCTTCTCTGATAGTACAACTCGTTGGAAACACTTGCATTAACGCGACGACACACCCCTACATTAGGTTATTCCAGGCATCGAAAGTCAATGGAGAGAAACGTCTGGTTGACAGTCTCGGAGCACAATGTCAGCACCTGTTTTAAAGGTCTAGATTCTAGTGATGGTCTTGAGATTCTCAGAGCTTTTTGATGAGGAAAGTTGTTTAATATGCTCAGTTTCGGTACCTGTTGTTTATAAAATGTTTTTCTCATGTGAGAAAATCAATTTATATAGGTCAAAATTAAGTTAAAATATATTGAAGGGAAAATTGAAATTACTATATAGTAACAGTTCAATGTAAAATACTTATAATAGTGTAGCTATTAGGAAAAGTGCTGTATGAAACTCAACGAAATGGATATGAATACACTCATACGAAGTTTATGATATTCGTTCTATCGTTTCACACTCGTTTTTATTGATCAGTTTTTGCTGAGAACTGAAAGTTCGTTTTCCATTGGCTAGGAAAACGTCTGACAACCCTGACAACTGCCGTATTTTAGTCATTTTGACTTACCTTTCTGTCTGGTGATTGAGACTCGCCAGGTCGCCAGAAATTACAGATATCAGGCAGCGAAACATTCACCTTTCGGCTGAAGTTTGCGCCGATGGTGATATGGTACATGTACCATGCTCGAATCAAACAGCATTGCAGAAATGTAGAACGAAGCCAGTGTCAGAAATTGAAAATAAAAATAAAAGTACGAGTAAGTAACTTCGACGTTTTTCTCCGTCTATTTCGCAAACACGCGTTCTGACAACATTGCATTAGTTTCAGAAGAATGAATTTTAAACACAGTTACATTATCACGTTATTCAATTTTAAACATTGATGACACTACGATGACGCTACTACGAAAGAGTTTTTGACCACGGGTCTACTAACAATAAGATTACTGCTAATTTCACATTCCATGAACATTTTCCATCGAAAAAAGTTTACCGGCATGCCAAGCTTTTGTCGGGTATCAAATTGGTAGCATAATGTTTGGAGATGGAATTTAGGCAGAAATTAAGATATGTTGGGAGAGTTTTCCGTAATAAAATAAATGCGATAGAACACGGACGGTCATAAATCACACGCAGAACTCGCAGCACTATAGTAAAAGAAAGAGAGCTGTACCAGCGACCACTGTTTTCGGTATACTGAGCTAGTAACAAAACAAACGAAACAAGTTTTCGATTCAGGAAAAGGAATAAAAGAAGTCACGACGTGAAACATTTTGAAGTGTTGTTGGCCCCAGAAGTTTAGGTATCTTTATTAGGAATTAAATCTCTGATCGTGATTCTAATGCTCGTGGCTGCGTATTATAGCTACCGTTTTTACACATCATTCTTTTTTGTTTTGCCCGTCAGGACAATGTTTTGATATTTCATCTGGAATGTGTGCCCACTCGTATGCGTTATTGTAATTATTGTATATTTCCAATTAGAGTATATTTCCTAATTTTTTTACATTATAAATTGCAATGCAACGTAGTAAACGTTTTTTGCGTACTAAAATGCTGTTTTCAACATATGAGTATATGTTGAATTATTTGATAAAAACAAATGTTAATAAATTGAAACGAATTTAAATAAATACTTAAAATAAGTAATTTAAGTAACTTTCTTAAAACAGAATGTTTAATTAATTTTTCTAATAGTATGTTATTGTTCCAAAAATTATTATTAATTCAGATATTTTATAAAATTGCAAGCAAAGATTGCAAGAAAGCAATCAAATAAATTGCAGGTAACCTATTTTAAATGGAGACCGTTTCCACTACTATTGATGTATACAAGCCTTTTTTTCCCATTCTTTCTTTGGTCTTAAGAGCTTTTACATTATAATCAAAGAATCATAATAAAAGAAATAAAATAAAATAAATGTGGGCTGATTATGATGTAAATCTTCTTGAGATGTGTTAATAATGTTCAAAATCGTCACAGGTGAGTATTGCAGTCGTCGGGTTAAATACATTTACTTAAGGAGGAAAAAAGAAAAGGAAGAAAAATGAAAGAAAGAATAAGAAAAAAATATGGATCATGTGTGCAGTATTTTTTGAAGAAGATTGTTTTTAAAAAATAAATATCATTCATTACCTCTTTCTGTATTTGAGAAAAATACACACAGTCCTGAGAAGTACTTTTATTGAAGAATCATATTGCAGACATATTTACAATTATTTTTGAAATTATCAAGAACTATTTCTTCTAGGGCTTGTTCATTATAAACATTACTTTAAGATGATGTAAACAATGCAGGGTTAGGGTTGTTATTTTATTTTACTCTTCACAGTCAGAGGCTAAAAGACTTTCAGAGATCTAAACAACATACGTCAAGTATTTAAAAACATTCACATTGCAGGCAGTAGTCACCACAGATGTTCACGTAATATTTACAGGTTCATTCTAATAGAAACAAATTGAATCATGCATGTTTCATTAGAGATATCAGCTGCATAAAATAATGACACTCAGTTTGATTCTTCTAAATTCTTTAACAAGTATGCTGCTTTACCAATGGTTTTTTGCTTATTTTGATTAAAATAGCCTCCTAATAGACCTGTTGACATTTCAACTAACACTATATCTGCGAGTCCTTCAATCCTATGTGCATTTAACCTTCATACAATATTTAGAGGATTTCACATTCAAATCAGTGGCATTTTTATTTGTAAAATGGACATATGGTACTTACAATTTACATATTCAAAATCATTAGAATATATCAAACTAACATATACTTTACTGTATGTAGGTATTGATCATTACTATTTTCAATATGTAACTTTATTTCATACAGATTCATTTTTACATGGGTTTGCTGGTTTTGAAGGACAATAGTGTACTATTATTTTATTTTTTACTAACATGTGATATAAGAGCACTATTGTTCATGCAACTTATCAGTATAGTAATATACTATAAGTTGATTACCCAAAATTTTATTAAGAGAGACAAAGAAAGCAAAATGACTTAAAGGCTCTAAGCAAAACGACCAATAATATTAAACCTAGTTGTCATACTATATCGCTACAAATATAAATGACAACATTAATGGGTCATTGCAAATAAGGCATGAACAAGAATCATTAAGCATGTGGAACAGGAGGGGTGAAGAATGGAAATTATAGTATTAATTGAAATTGAATTTTTCCCCCTTTTTTTTTCATTCTGTAATCGAGTAGCTCTTTCACTTTGTAAAACTGAATAATGTTATTTTTGTTTGAACATTTCCATTTTCATAAGGGATAATTAAAAAAATCTTAAGTTTTATTCTTGAAAATGTAGAGGTCATTTCTCTCCAGTTGATTAGATTCATGCT
Organism: Teleogryllus occipitalis; assembly: GCA_011170035.1. Taxonomy (NCBI): domain Eukaryota; kingdom Metazoa; phylum Arthropoda; class Insecta; order Orthoptera; family Gryllidae; genus Teleogryllus; species Teleogryllus occipitalis. The sequence continues at coordinate 210,889 of BLKR01000996.1, forward strand.
AATGGACTCGCACATGCATTCAAAGCCCTTTTCAAGAGAACTTAACATATAGTAGGTGCAGCAAAACTTGAGTCTTTCACAGAAGTAGTGAGCTCCATCAGTTTCTTACTGTAATATGTGCTGCACATTCACTGCATTACCAAACAAATTTGCATAAGAAAACCACCACATACTAAATGCAGTGAGTCTCACTCTGGGAATCAGTACTAAGGCTCAGGCATCAAGATGGCTTGGCTTCAGAGATATCACATATGCAATGTAATAATGTGGATATAATTACTTATTTTGCAGGTAACTGATATTAAACAAAATCTCTATTTATCCGTATTTACAAAAAAATTAATGACTGAGAAAGCAGGAGGTACAGTTTATGTGAATCCTTTCGAAAGAAGAAGAAGAAGTTAACAATATTCCACTGTTAGTCAGAAGGAAATTTGCTGAATGATTATAGTAACAACCATTATTGTGGAAAAATTTTATTGCTAGAACATATTTGAATAAAATCAACAAGAAATATAAAGGTATTAAGAAACATTTTTTAACCACTTTCATTTTCCAAAAACAAATTTACATTAACAATGATAAACAAAACATGATTTTTTTCTAATTATATTAAAAGATCTGTTGATAAACATCACAACATTCTGAAAACTCAGTGATTTTTACATGCTACTTCTATGGGTACTAAATTCTCCACTAACGAGAAATCTAACACCCAAACTTTTATATTAAAAACTACTCAACATCAAACTTTACAATATTATACTGCATATGTGAACTAAGATGAGATAATATTATATTTCAACTCCCTTGTTGTTTCTACCACAATGCAAACCATCCTGCATTTATAATACTGAATGAAGTGGAATATCTAATCTACACTTGGCTGTGTGATTACATCACACATGTCTTACACAAAATACAGCTCTATATGGAAAAGAAAAAGCACATGCCTTTATCACAGGTGTATGGTTTATTACATACTTCAATGCTTTAAGAATTTTTATTTATTTTGCTTCCATAATGCAAGTAAACTTCAGCATCTTCTTAAAAGTTTTAATGAAGAATAAATAACAAGACAGTAAAACTCAAACTAGAGGGCAAATTGAACCACTTGCTTACAAAATGGATAATACAACAAAATAGTTTCTACCATCAAAGATAGATAACAGTTAGGCACCTTTCATATCATGGCTGTTGTCTTGCTCTGTAGTTGTTGTTCACACATCATCTCCCTCTGCTTCAAGAAAAAATTGCAGAGCACACAAAATCTTGGTAATGTGCAATGTCTTTGTAACACTAAAATTTTGGGTATAAAAACTTAACACAGGAATCATACATTAGTGCAAACAAACATGTGTCCTAGGGAATGTATTGATTGTATAAAAATACTTTGTGAATATGATGTTCATTCATGTAGAGCAAAACTCCAGCCAGTACAAAAGTATGTTGGATGTATACTATATGTGTAGCTTGGACTTAATTCAAACCTGATCAAATGCCAATGCCAGCCACACATTCCATTCCAACTTACCATTACAATGATCGTATCGCAATGAGCACCACCAAACCACGACATAAAATCGAGGAATTAATCACCACCACTTCAAACTCGCCGTACTGTATCATCTTGAGGCACAATTTGCCAAACTTCCTCTCAGTCTGTTTTCAAAAATAGTAGTGTACAGAACATAGTCTATGCCCTTTTCCAGTTATCACAGATATAAATATGTTTAATAAGTTAAATCATAATATTAAATGTTTATTTTTCCATTGATTTAAATGGACAAACATTGCACATTTCAAGCACCTAGCTGTCTTTCACAGACTCATTCATTCTAGCCTCAGTCGAGGGATCGGTTTCCCATACTGCAAAATACTCTATCTCCACACTTATTTACATTCAATCTGTAGCAATGTGTACTTACAATTTGAATAATCTTAGAACATGTCTTACTGTTTTTTGATAATTCTCTCATCGTGAAGAACTCAGAACAATAACATAACAGAACATAATACGCCACTCAGACTTAAGATTATATATACAAATACCTAAAGGTGTTTTAATTACATCCCTGGTCCATGCAAAATCTGCAAATTCACCCATGCACACATTCAGTTTTGCTGACAATTCATTTTCAATCTGATGCCCTTCCATCATTTTGTACTTAGTCAACACCCGTGCACTCCTTTGGCAATGACTGGTTTGTTCTCATACTTAAAATCTACTAAAGTGCAGAGATAGTTGAGCTGATGTGTTCTTATTAAAAAAGAAATAAAAGCAATATTTCAGAAACACTTATCTGATGTGAAGCAAACATTACTCTTATTAAGAGGTTAAGGAAATATTGGAAATGGAAAGTAGGTACATCACTTTCCAAGCTGCACTTATGAAGGATGTTTGGGGTTTAAGGGATCTAAAATTATTGACATTGATAGTAGGAAGTAAGGTAACAGCTGAGCTTGCAAAACCTTTGCCTTTAAGGGAGTGGATGACTACTGTTTCTGAGCAGATACAGCCAATGAAGAGCATATTATTTTTCATATTATTATGTGTATATTCACAAAGTTATCTATTATATTTTAGTAGGAATTTAGAAGTACAGAGAAAAAAAAGTGTATCTTAAAGTGAAAAATTTGCTTGGTACAATATGACTGTGGTCACCCCTTGTGTCCAAAAGTTTGGTTTATAGTTTAAGAGGTAGTCTTCTCCCAATTTTAAAGAAAATTTTGTATATTGGATTCATGAAATAACCATTGGTTTCAATGCTCCTACAGAACTAATGACAACTAGAGACAGTTTGGAACCATATGAATTATCTATTACATGAAGGGTTGGTGTGGAGGAGAAAGGAGAGAATGCATAGCTTCTGCAACAACTCTTCAACTGCTGGCATTTTTGTTTACGATCTTCAGCAAATTACCACACATTTCATTTTATGCTGGTACAATACGGTGTTGCTTTTAAAAAGCTTGCAATGGAAGGTACCTTACATGCTTTATGAACACAAGTTTTAAAAACACCAGTAGTTGACATTCTATTTTATAGTACTTTCTGATCATTCCAATGCTTTTCACACTTCGTTGTTTGTAACCTGCTGACCTGGAGGCAGAGACAAAACTGTTATGTCTTTGATCTCCACGTAAAATCACCTTTCTTTCTTCAAGTGTGGTTTTCAACCATGGTCAAAAGTACCATATGTGCATGTTTTGAAAGCTTGGTAAACAGCAACTTTGTGGCAAGGAAGTCAGTTTTCAAAAAAATGACCAAAACCTTTTGCACAGTATCATTGCACTGGCTACAAGGTACCTTAGTTGGACCATTGTCGCGCTGGACACAGGGAGGGCCTGTAACACGCAGACGGTGGAGGTGCCGGACTAAGCACAGCAGACAGTTCTAGAGGGCCACAGCACGTGCTTGGAGCCACTGCTAACTGAGCCTATCATGTGGTAGTGCTGCTGCACCCTGCTGCTGATGATGGTGATGGTGGTGGTGCTGTTGGTACTGTTGGTGTTGCTGAGAAGCAGCTTCTGTTTCTTTTCGAAGCCTCTGCTGCCGTTGCAAATGCTGTTCTTCAGTCACTATGAGCAAAGACAGAGCCTCCAGGGACTGCCGAACCTGAAGAAAGAGTGAAGAGAGGTTGAACACAGGTTGCAAGGACCTGGGTGTCAATTTAAAAGAGCACAATAAAAGAAAGGTTAATCCAATTTGAAAGCTGGAGTCAAATGTTCCCCTAAGCTATCAAATCTGTACGTCATAAAGTTCATTAAATTAATGTTATATAATGGAAATGTATCCGAGACAACAGCATATAAATATAATTATGAATGTATGAGCAAGTGCTTTGGCTCTCCAATGCTCCAGCGAGTGCAAAAGTACCTTTGTTTTGTATTTTTATATTATTTCTCCAAATGATCTGGTCTAAGAAAAGGTTTTCATTCCTAATTCATTTGACTCTTTCAATTAGTTATTTCAATCAATAAAGTATTGCTGAGGAAACTAACATAGTACGAAGTAAGAAAGCATGCATACTTGAATAAAAAAGAAGAGAGTCTGCATTGATACGGTACTCTTATTTAATTAAAAATATTTATAAAAACTGATTTATTTTAATCCTTTGTAACATCCAAATTAGTATAAAAAATCTTTCATTTCATTTGTTAATGTTTTGAAATTAGAAAATTGTTGGGTTCATTTGAAAATGGCTAATTAATTAAATTAAATTATTAATTAATTAAAGAAAAATTATTAAGTGTGAATTAAATGCAATTACACACAATATTAGACTCATATGAACACACATGAAAATAAGAATTAACAGATAGAAATAGTTTTCATGAAGTAAGTAGTAAAAAGTCCATTTTGTGCACTCAAAATAATATTAAATATAAATTTCAAAATAAATTAAACAAAATACAAGTATACTGCATTTGTTCCTAACTCTCTGCAGTCCTCAGCAGCTCATTTACTTGGTTCATAGTCACCAGTAAGTTCCACACAATCAAAATCTCCTGATTATTATATGAACATTGCATGTCAGAAATTATTAGTATCTAATCATAAACAATTTTTTTTAACTTGAATGTTATAAATAATAGGGAGTTCCAGCATTGTATAATGGACTAACACTGCCAGATGAGAGAGTTCCAAAAGTAAAAATTTGATTAAGTTGGTTAACTTGCATGCGTAGTAAATGTTTTAGTATTATTAAAATATCTCATAGATTATTGATATAAAATTAAGTAGGTAGTTTTGATCTTGTTCTTTTTTTGCTTCAATTCTGCTATGTTCCTTTTTTTTTTTTTATGGTAGAAAAATGTCTTACCTTTGCTAGTTGGTTGAGATTGGTGTTGAGAAACTCTTGCACTTCGTTTGCTGACCTGGAATGTAGTTGAGTCTGCCACTTTAATATTTCCTGATATATGTCATTGCTGGAGGGGAAAGAAAAATGGTCTTTTCAAGCTGAGCCCCTTTAATAAGATAATGAGTATAGCAAGCAGTCTCCAACCAAAGCAATACTGTGAATTTGTCTTTATCAACTTGTCTCTATTAATGTTTTATTACAAACATCTTTAGTTGATAAATGATATAAATAACAAACAATACTAACAATGTGTGAGGGTTTCCGTTTCATTGTATGTGTTAAATGCTTGAATATATGACATCTCCTGGGGAAAATTTAAAAAGAAGGAAAATTCTACTTAATAATTAGTGATATTTCACATTCTTCTCAATGAAGTAACATTTGATTGCTGTCCTTTTTTTTTTTTTCTTTAATAAAACAATTTTAATTATTGAATGAAAAGAATTCTAAATTTATTCTTCTTTAAGATTAGCCAGAATATTCATTCTTAAAATGGATTTTTTAATAATCAATCAATTAATATGAATTTACCAAAGAGGAGGGGATGTAATGTGCCTGTTTATGAGTATCAACTGTTCAAGCATTTTTTTGACAAAGAATTAATTTAATTCTCTTGAGTCTGCAGAAAAGTAATTAGATAATTTTAAATGGTAATTGCTTACTGTACTTAGAACTGACTTGACTAGTCTTTGTCACTTGTAGATCCTTATAAAAGAAAGTTACTTGTTGATAACTTTAATGATAAAAGACAAATGTGCAATGTAAGTACACTTGGGGAGAAAACAGAAGGCAGTACAAATTGATATCCAAAAACAAGATCCAATGAATTGTTATACCAATTTCTCTTTGAGCATATGTGGGTTTGTGGAGTGCTGTGAGCAATGAGTTTGTTAAGCAATGAAGGAAGAATAAATTGCTAGAACTTGCATTTAGTTTCCAATGGTCAAATGTCATAAAGCAAAATTTGGCGTGGTGGAAATATTCGTCATATTTCCCTAATTCTATCTGATCAATTGTTCATTTGCATCAGCCTGCTAAAAAGAATAAAACTTAAAATTTTACATTATGCCAGATATAGAGGGGGAGCATGGGTGTCAAGACCAACAAATTTGTATTTTTTACTCATTGTATTCAAAACAACTACATCACTGAAAATGGAGGAGAGATGGCATAGACACATCAGCTATGGACTTGACCCTAGGAACTGCAGTGAAGGTCTCAGATAAGTGAACACCAGCTACAAGAGAGAATCATTCTGAGATTGTACATAATTTTGTTCCTCTATGTCCTGGGAATTGAAGGCAGTACAGGTACTGGGCCCACAAACTAGTCACAAGCCTTTTCAAGAGTCAAAATTCTCAACAAATACGATTGCTCTCCCTATAAGTTCCAGAGGAGAAGCTTTCTTATTTAATTGAAACACTGTTATAATGAAGTAACAAAGTCAATAAAGTAACTTTTTTTGAGGTGGGAAGAGGAAGAAATCAGTTCTACTAGGAATTTTCTACAAATTATAATTAATGGGAAACAACATTGCTTTATTTCATGGCCCCATCACTAGAACTTAAACTTGAAATCAAGGCACATACTTTCACCAGAACTGGAAGTCAAGGCACATGAATAACAAAAATATTTTATTTTTACTCGCATGTACTATGCTGATTATTGTGTTTCATTAACAATTTGTGAAAATTTCAATACATTTTGATATAAATATTTCCAATATGCCAACTGTTTTGTATTCAAGTGTACATGTACTTGTGCATAAATACATAAACAGGAATTAATTAATTCCAACTAATTGGCTAAGTGAGTAAATGCAAACATATTTCATTCTATGTGAATGGTCAAAAACATGATATAGTGAAGACTGCTTATTTATGAAGTTGTAGAAGCCACAGCGTGAAAGTGCATGCAAGTGTGTAAGGAATTGGGAGAGAGAATGATGAGATAGCCTACATATATGAAGAATCAGTGGGGTGATGGGAGAAAATGGGAGGAACAAGCTAAAACCGTTCTTGAAAATTTGGAAATAAAATATTGTAATTGTTTAGTAAGTGCCTTAAGTAATGAAGTTACAGGCTGTGTTCCCATGGAAAACACTCATATTTATGCCAACCATGAATGCCTAAATTTTTTTCAAGAAGAGATGTAATGTCTGCAATCCCTGGCAGATGAACCAAAATGCTTAATAAATACTGATAAGGGATTCATTCCTTAAACTATCTCAGATCTGCCTTGACTGAAGCAAGATTTTTTTGCTTTGCACAAATAAATTGGCCTTTTCAAAGCAGCCAAGTAGACACAAATATGGTAACTTAATTTTCAATCTATTGAAGCTGCCTTTGTCAATGGCACACACGAACCAGCCTGTTCAGGGCCGTGTGGAGAGGAAACTGTCACAGCATTGCTAGGGTTGGCGGGCAGTGGATGGAGACATGCAAATAACCCCATTATTAGATTGATAGAACAAATACTCGTTTATGATGGACAACCTCCTGTGCTATGAAGTTGGTGATTATTACATTTTGTTATCAATGATTCAAAATTTGCTTTCTGTTCATTAGATGTTCTTTAGTTTGATAAGAAAATTTCCAAAAAACAACTCGAAATTGTGAATTTAAAACAGAAAATAAAAAAAAACGACTACATGACCTTTTCAATTTATTGATAATAGAATATCTTTTATGTGGTAAGAGTCTCATGGGAGGTTTTCATAACGTACTTTCAGAAATATATTACAATAAATAAATGTTTTATACTATTATATAGAAAGTGTAGAATGTCTAAACTTAGCCAACTGTACATCATTAACATCAAGAAGCGTTTTTCCTCCCTTCTGTAAAATTTTATTTTTTTTCACATAAGAGGTTGTCTATCATCAACGATGAAATGCTGATATGGCCTCAAATTATTGCGGGCAGTAAATATAGCGTTCATTCCCCCTCTAAACGTTATTTCTTTTTAAAACTCATATAAGCAAGTCGTTGGCCAACCAGCCATTGGACATGAACGGTCCGCGCGTGGGTCGTTAGCGACCCCGTGAAGGAGTGGGTGGGTGTGCGCATGCTAGGTGCGCGGGGGGGGGGGGGCGAGCGAGCGCGAAACGCACCTGCCGGCGAGCGAGAGCGGGTGGTCAGGCGCGGCGAACTGCGTCTGCACGCGGCCGATGCGGTACAGCAGGAAGGCGGCCGACAGGAACAGCAGCACGAGCAGCGCCGTGGAGCACAGCAGCAGGTGGGCGGGGCGCGGCGGCCAGGCGCCGCCGGCGGAGAACGCGGCCAGCGCGCCCCCGCCCGCCCTCGCACCCGGGGACGAGGACCCGGCGGCGCCGGCGGAGGCGCCGGCGGGCGACACGCCCACGCCCGCCATCGCCCCGCCGCCGTGCGACAGCACCTTGCGCCCCAGCCGAGAGGAGTGCTTCCCGTTGGGCAGCTTCCCGCCCACGGGCGGCACCGGGTCGCCCTCGCCAACTGCAACACCACGCGCACGACGGCGTTAAGGCCCGATCACAGTGCCAGATTACTGAATAGGCTGCAGCCTGGAGCGCGCAATTTTTGGGCGTGAACGTATTTCAGTGGATTCATAATTTCATAAGGCGAACTTCTGAATGTTGTTTTTAGAAATATATCTTTCCATATTTGTAACAAAAGAAAGTGTAAGTTTATCAAATATATATCCATTGATATACATGCAGATGAAATATATTTATTAAATCAGTATCTTGGTGAGAATTATTTATACGGAAAATTGTACAACAATTTTTTTAATAGCTTTAATGAAAAAAAAAGTAAATTAAAAAGGGCGCTAAAATATTTGACGGCCTAGGGTGTACATAAGTCAAAGTCAGGCACTGCCCATTCACAATACAAACATAAGTATAAGCATAGCGTTTAGACATAAACTTGAACATAAGTAAAAGACTGAAGTGTTCACAATGTCCAAGATAAACCTAAGCAAAATAAGATTTTCTATTGTCTGTGGGACATTCTAGTTTACTATTACTATGGATGTGAAAATCAATTTCGAGATATCGACTGTGTCCATGACCTACGGGTTCGATTTATAAAATATTTTAATTTCAATAAAAATTAAAACTAAATGATTCAACAGTACCTACTATGAATACTACAAGAAAACAAAACTGCAAAAAGATCGCACGCTTCAAAACAAAGCAGAAAACCATCGAAAATCAACCACGCAACCTGGAAATCCAGTCTTTATTCGATTTATTGACTTCAATCCTATTTCGATACTCGATTTGGAGTTACCGTACTGGGATTGGTTCATTTCTTATTTCTTACATAAGCATAAGCACAGACGTTCTAAGCATGCATGCTTTTAAGTTCACGTCGTACGTGTTATGCTTATGCAAACGCATTGTGAATGAGTCCGCATATAGATGCAGTCCTAACTTTTATGTTAACGCTATACTTTTATTTATGTTTGCATTGTGAATGAGCCATTACACGGAGGGGGGGGGCGTTGTAGCGGCGGCTCGCGGCCGAGGAGAGGAAGTGGCACTTCAAGAAATGTACAAGTGGCTAATGAGAATGATCAACACTATCGAAACTACTGCTTTAAGAACCGGTCTATCATCACCTCTACCTCCTTCCTAAGGTTCGCGTACTAGCAGAATGGAAACGAGCGGAACGTGTCTCTTTAATCTGTCACGCGAAATGAAGTATTTCAAGATCTTTGCTAATGTCTTCACTTGCGGTGCCATAACTAGGCGTGACAAGTGAGATCATGCTAACCATTGCACTTTTTATAGGGAGATAAAAATGCCTCCCATCACACCTACTGCATTCTAGGACTCAGATTTCCTCACAGCACAATGCACTTCAGATTGCAGAACATCCGAAGGGCTGTGCTATCGAGAACCAATAGTGTTGCGAAATTTCTACCGCAACATTTCTGTCAATGTCAACAGTTCGGCGAACTTGCTGAATTTTTCTTTACGATTGCATTATATGAAATGGAATTTCAGCTTTATAAATCTCTTGTTCACACACGATTTGTTTGCATTTTGTACGTTTTTTAAATTATTTACTTATCGTTAAAAAAGAGAAGACTATGTAAATCGAAGTATGAGGTATAAATCTTCCTTGCGGATACCACTTATTCCTAATCTCAGCCCTCGAGTCGCCACAGGGTCATTTCAAACGAATTTTCTATTCACAGGTATAATACAGAAGAACCCCTGAAATGTGGGGGTTGGAGACTCACTTGGTAGCAGCGGAGGCAGACACTCACCCTCCGAGTGGGATATGTCGGTTGGGCAGTCGATGGGCGTGGGCGGGCACGAGTGCTCGCTGCCCGACATGGACGAGTCTTCGTCCTCCGGCAGCTGGATGTCGCCGCTCACCGAGTCCACCTCGCTCTTCATGACCTGCCACACACGTGCCTCGCTCAAAAGCCAGCCTCTGCCCAAAAATGTCACACGCCAAGCCGAGGTTCTTTCTCCAGACGAAAATCTGAATGTTTGGCATTGGCAAAGTGCATCAACTGAGATGCAATGAACAGAAGGTTCTCTACAGATGAAAGCAACGATTATTATATACACCATTTCTCACTCAGGAAAGGTTGGAGAAACAAGAGTCTGGGGAATACATATTTGTGTAGCAGCGAGTTCGCGCTGAAATTGTTTCTTATTTTCTGACATTACTTGGCAAACCGGAGCTAGATCATCTTACTGGATTATAACACATTTACATTATATTAAAGAGATTAGTGGTATTTATTAAGACTTCATGTGAAATAATAAATAACACAAAATATTACTCGACACTAATAAAACCTATGTAGGTACATTATTCAGCACCAATTTTCTGAATTATGAAGTAGGTAAAGAACGTCCAGACAGGATAAAACTGTAAAATCCTGGGGATGAAACCACACGAATAACTTTGTGGTGCACCCAAAAATGGAGTTACGTCAAGAAACGAAGAAATGTGCAAAGTACACTATTGTGTATGTGCTAGTCATGTGTTTCCTTGAGGACAAGAACTTTGATATGATATCCAAAAAGTCGATTATTTGCAAATTATACACTATGTGTAACAACAACACAACCTTCTTGAATGAACTAGACCCAAATGACTTCATTCCCTTTTCCGCCCCCCACAGAAATCATGTGTGGTTGGCTGGTTGTTGGAGGGAGAGAGAGGGACGGGGGCCTCACCTGCACGGGGGGCAGCGTGACCTTGGGCCCCTGCGCCAGCGCCTCCTTCCACACCTGCATCATGAGCTTGTATGTGGAGTCGCGCGACAGCAGCGAGCCGAACACGTGCTTCTCCAGCCCCGTGGCCACTCCGATGGCGTTGGGGATGATGCGCGCCGTCTTCTCCTTGCTCACCCGCAGCACCGACACCGTCGGGATCAGCAACTGCGCAACATACACCACACGTGTCATCCCACATCATCCGCTGTCAAGGGTGCCACATTGATGACGATGTTTTCAAAACATCGATCTTTCCATAAAAATATCGATATTTTAAAAATCGGTACATTTAAGTCGATGTTTATTTCACACCAATTTTTTTGGATCGATGTTTTTACGTTTTCCTCGTTCGGAAATGTTTTATGTGCATGAAAAATTGCCATAATCACAATTCTGCAGAAGTTTAAATCTGAAATAAAAACTGATGATACCACTGTCCAGTGGCGGACGGTGGGTTCAAAATTTTCGGATTTGTCACACAATGGATACATCGCAACCACAGAGCACCCTCTGTCTATGACCGCAACACGCCTTCACAGCAGGAGGCCAGACGCGCGAAACCAACTCGAAAGCTGGACAAAACGAAGCTACTCTTTTCTTATTGGTTAAGCGACGTTGTCATGGCAACAGGGGAGGCGCGCGTCAGCTTGGGCCGCCGGTATCCTGCACAAGCAGTGTTAGTACTTGATGGTGCTACCTATATGTAACGTATAGAACTGCTTGGCTCCATCTTGAATTGTAACGCTATGTTAGCAGCAAGAGAAACGACTTCAATTAAATGTTTACTTGCCAGCCGTAAACATTTGTGCCAATTTTAGACAAAGTTAATACTAACAATTTTAAAGTTAAAAAAATACGTCTTTTAGCATTCTTATCAATTTTGTGGGGAGGCCTGGCCTCCCTTGCCTTCTCTGAAAATCCGCCACTACCACTGTCAGTTCATGTGCTCGAACGAATGGAACGCTGTTTGTATGCAACCTTCATCAAGCAGACAATCTCTCTCCCGAGAGGTGGCCTCGATGCCCTGGTATTTTACAGGTCTTTCCTAGTATTTCGCCCGCCCTGAGACGGTCAACGCACGTGCAGATGGCGACTGAAGTAGAGCCTCCCCCTTCTTCCCGATTCTTTCTTCGGCGAACTAAGGAATAGCTGACCCCTTGTGATGACCCTGCGCCTTCAGGCTTTCACGTGCAGTTTTGTTAATTTTTGGCTATTATTATTATTATTATTAATTATTATTAACTTAAATCTTAATTATGAATGAATAATCACGCTCCCTGTCAAATTAAATTCTTCACATACAAACGTAAAAGTTAAAGATTATTAAATCACTTAGAAAATAACCGATATTTAAAAACATGGATGATTTTGGGCGATGTTTTATTAACATCGAGGTTTTGGAACATTATGTTTTCTGTGGACGCTGCGTCCCTACCGCCAGCCGGCGCGCCGGCCCCTCCCCCGCCGCGCCTTTTCGCACGCGCCGCGCGTCGCCGCCAGGGGCGCGGGCGCCACGGCTGGCGCAGCCGGCTCCCACCACCGCAGGAGCACGGGCCCGAGCCCCGGCCAATCCACGAGGAATTTGGGGCGGACGAACGGGATCTCAGCGGGTTTCCTTCAAGTTCTCCCTTTTACTCGAGTCTACGGCTCGAAAACCAACCGAGCCCGTGAATTTTCGAGAAATATTTCAAGGGGGAAAAACAGATTCAATTTAGGTACAAACATTGATTGAAAGTTAATAATTTACAGATTTAATAAAATCCAAACTGGTTTGGTAGATTGTTTGATTTTATCCTGAAAAAATTGTGTACGGAAATAATTAGCTGTCCTTTTAATTAGCGTTTTATTTATTTATTTATTTATTTATTATGATATTTGATGCAGCGCAGATTAAATTACTGAAACATTTTTATTTCTAAATTAAAGTTTAAAAATACTCAAAACACAAAACACTTTTTGAAAATTAAAAAGCTGTAAAGGGATCAATTTAACTATTTTACTCAGAGACAATAAATATCAAGACGCGTTTATTTCCAATAAACTGGAGAACATTTCCATTCCTTTAGTAGAAGTGGTTTTTTGATAGAGCACACAAACTGAACAATAATATAATCCCAAATATATTGGCTTTGAAAACTGAAATTTACCGGTTTCACTCAACTATATTATTTAATGCAGTGGAAGGCATCGGTGAATTTGTGGTGTAGTCATTTACATTTGGTTTATTGCAGAGTCGAAAGCGCTTTCTTTGTCAGGAGTGAAGACCGTACATTGAATGCAAAAAGCGAGAGGAATGGACGCGGACAAATGTGATGACATACCTTCGTGACGTAGCCGAAAACGTTGGAGTAGAAGGCGAAGTAATTTTTGGTGATGTACAGGTGACCTTGCAGAAGGATGTCTCCCACGAGCGCGCACGAATAATCTGGAACAAAGAACGCACTACTGTCAAATATTGCTCGTTCACATATTCATTATCACTGCAATTTAATACATCTTCAATAATTAATCGATAATTTTGTTTTCGAGCGTGTCAACGGCTACGGTCGTTAATTCCCGTAAGTGTGGTGCATTATACACCCCGGGAGGTGGCGGTGTTCCCCTCTAGAACATGAGATCCGATGCTGCCCTCGGCTCGTACTCGACATACGGCTCGTACTCGACATACGGCTCGTACTCGACATACGGCTCGTACTCGTCGGTTTGCGAAGCTACCCAATCTTCGTATCTCCTCCAGCGGAGCACTGCCCCAGCCAGGACAAGCTCTAAATTCCCGACGAGTCTCCTAGCATGCGTGGTGGTGTAGAGCGTGCGCGTGGGTGACTGAGTGTGTGTATATGTGTGAGTGGATATGTGCATTGTGTAAGGGAACAGGAAACTATAATGAGGAAGGAAAGATTGCGCGCGATTCCTGGCTCATTTGCGATGGTACTGAGCTGACATTCACCTAGTACGGCTCGGTAAAACCACGGAAAACTATCAGAGCAGCCAGGCCCTGGAATTCTTCTCGAGTCAGCGGCAGAATGCGATCTAGCTACCTAGGTAGCACCCAGGACCACCAGGTCAGAGATCTGCAGTTGCAACAACTGTTGCCCTGTACCATCTCAGCCAGCCTCTATTTCTAGAAATACTTGATTATGTAAAATGTTTCGATTGAACTCTTCTTTTAATACTCTTTCATCATGCGAGACTTAGAAAACCTACATCGTAACTCTAAGTGGATGTTTTTTAAGTCTATGAAATAAGTTAAATGTGCAAAGTGGCGGTCACAGTCTAACCGATTGTGACCAAAATTTCGGTCAGCCGACGTCGGATGTTTTCGTCAGATATGCCCGATTTGTTCAAATACGTGCTAATAATTGGAAATGGTCATATTGAACCCGAACGTCCTCTTTCGCCGGCGTCCGGAAACATCGGCTTTCCGACAAAGATCTATTTCATCGGTACAAACGTTCGAAATCAGTTGGAGAGTTAAGGCCACCTGTAATATCAAAGCTACTTCCAACACATGCAGATGGTCTTGAGCATGCCTCTCGCAAATGTCTCAAACAATGAAGTGCGGAAGTATAGGGATATTCGGCCGATTTCGGGTGCAACATTCGGATGCATTTCGAATGAAATAAGTTGGACAATTTTGCTCGAAGTCGTCCGGTAGTACGAAGCAATGAACGCTCATTTTCGGTTGGTACTCAAGCTCAATTTTAATTAAATTTGATTTTTCCGAAAGTGTTCGGCATACTTTGTATTAAAATTAGGTTTCACTGATTTTTATAGACAATCACATTTATTACAAATCTACAGGTATTTATCTTTTCATAACACGATTTATTCAAATATTCTGCAGTTCAGAACTTTTTGGAGCTCATGTTGGTTTTAGTGATTGTTTACGGAGATGACGGAGACGGAGAATTGATTTTATTTAAGGACAAATGAAGATATTGAAATTATCAGTTCGTGCTGTTAATGAATTTTGGTGCATATTAATAAAATCAACCATTGTGGAGAAATTCTATTTAATTTTGACATCTTTGGATACAGTGAACCTCTGACATAGTGAACCAAACATGTGAGTCCCCAGAAGTTCACTATAACCGGAGTCGACTGTACTAACAAATACTGTATACGCGGTGTATCGGAGAATTCGCCGCTGTTCGAAAGCATTCGGGTGAGAGCATTTGGAAGAGGCGGCCGAAGCAAAGGAGCGGCGCGCGCCGCGCGTGGCCCTTCGCTTGTCCTCGCCACGCCTCGCGCCGCCCGCCCCTCTCCCCTCCCCTTTGCGGTTGTTATTTCGGCGCAGCACGGCGCACGTGAAGCGCTTCCGACACGCGACACGCGACGCGCCTTTTTCAGCGCCGCCGCACGTGACCCAACCAGCAGCGGCGGGCGAAGCAGCGCTCCTTCCCTGCCCGACCCGTCACGCCCCGCCACGCCCCGCCACGCCTCGCCACGCCTCGCCACGCCCGTCTACGATAGGGATTCGGTGGTATAATGGTAAGCGTACCGGGCTGTTGTACCCAAGTTTGCGGGTTCAAACCTGACCGAAGCCGTGGAAGGGCGAACAAATCCTTCGTATGCTTTCCTTCGGGGGAAGTAAATCCGGCTGTCCCATGTAATAGATTTACTGCATGTAAAAGATCCTCAAGCCTAAAAGAAGCCTCTGGGCTAAATTCAAATCGCCTGTTTGGTCGCCCAGGATAATACCTTCTTTCTCCACTAGATGGTGAAAGGAGCGTAGTGAAATTTACGTGGTCAGACGGAAGAGCGAGCCTGATGGCCCGAGTCTCGCCACGTAAAATAAGGCATTAACTAACTACGATAAACCCTTTGCGGCCCAAAGGACTGCCAATGCTGCCGAGAAACATTTTTGCCTGTCCAAAATATACATTCCTTTCTTTTCTTCCACACGCCTGCGTGCGTAGCCAAGATTTTCAGATCGACACTGGAGAGTAGATGAGTGAGGTGCAAGCATGATGAGTTTAATGATGTGTGGAGTGCTAAAGGAATGAGAAACAAGAAATAAGGGAACTCCGGAGTAAGACAAATAAGCTTTGTATTTTTTTTCGCAATGCGGTGGATATTTGATATGTTTCCTGAAGAACACTTACGTAACCGTAATAATTTATTAGGATACCCTAAACCTGCATCAAAGTCGTAAACCAAACATAGGCTATGATACTAGTAAACGATAACCATAGCAATGAGACGTAACTTTTGTAGCGTTTCTCCCTCCTAAACGTCACTCAAGAGGTGTCGCCTTGCCCTTGTTCTGCCATTCAAATACAATAAAAATAATAAATTGCACTCATAAATGTTGAGGAATAATAAAATGAGAAACAGAGGTAACCTTTAGAGAACTCGCTTTGTTCGTCGCAAAATTCACATGAAGTTAACCAGGATTCAAACAATGATGTCCAGAAGCTTTAAACAAACGCTGGCCACACTATCAGGCATAACCGTCTATAAAGAATTCGAATAGTAATATGTAACGAGTTCATTGTAAAACCTATAATTTTTTGTGTTCTCATGGAAATATATACAATATGTGAAAATGTATTAATAAATATTAGATTCAGAGAGTAATATATATATATATATATATATATATATATATATATATATATATATATATTGAAGTAAATGATCTTTTGAATAACGTAATTTAATTCGCGGAAAAGGATTAACTGGTTTTAAAGCTTAGCTTTTGAAAGGCTTCGCCCGTAAGAGAAGCGAAAGGAGAGGAAAAAGCAATGGACATGAGTAGAGGCGGGTGTGCGGCGAGGCTGTGGGCCAGGGCATGTGCCGTCGCGAGAGCGAGGACCGAGGCGGGGGAAGGGAGATGGCAGGGGCAAAAGGGAGCCTGGGATGAGGCGAGGATTGGGGGTGGGGATGGGGGGAGGTAGCGAGGACGGGGGTCGGGGCGCCATCGCTAAATCCGCCTTTGTGCCGCGCGGTTGCCTTTGTGCTCGGGCCACGTCCTCGCTCTCCTTTATGCTATTTCGTGGATGGTGCATACTTTCCGGCAGACTGCGGCCGATAATGCGTTGGCCAAAGTTTGCGCAGTGTTTTAGCAGACGTTCTCGACTTGCCAACGACCGTCAGGTTTCGGATTTGCGAAGTTGAGCCGGCGAAAGGCGAGTTCGAATAATGGAGGCAAAAGATAGTCGAAATAAGCTTCTATATATTGATGGCACGAACATTCAAGAGACGCAGTGCCGATGGTAATAACGTAATTTTCATATCACATGTCTACATTCTGAAAAGTTTTCGAAATATTATTTCCCTCAGACCGAATTATTTGTTATATTATCCTCAGTTTCTCGCCGAGAGCCTTTGAAGGATACCGTGAAAATATTTAAACTTGTTCTCGTTGAATTGTTTATTAGGGTAAGAATTTTTGTATTAGGACAAGGATGTCGTACAAGGTTCCTCGCAGATACCTAGGCCTCCCAAGTCCAGAGTTATCATTTGAGTCTACATCGATTTATTATGAAACAGCTGCCCAAAGTAGTTTCATGTTCGCGCAGACCGCATGTTCGTGCAATTTGTTTTTTCAGGAACTTAACTGCTATCGTTGCACCAAATGCAAAAAGGATACTTTGCGCCACAGATCTTCCCTACGAAGCCAAATATATTTTCCCACAATTCCTAGACGAGTCATTAAAGGAAACAGGTATCCACAGATTAAAGCACTGCACCTAATGTTGAATTTACGTTTGGAAAAGTACCGAAGCTTAATAACCAACAAATCAATTCATTGGAACGAGATTGGCAGTGAAAGAAAATGAAAGTAATTCAGTGGTTCATGATATGCAAGAACTGAATTTTACGATTTTATTTTTCTTTCGTGAGCAAATCTAGAGGATGCAATGAACACCCTGAAGTGCGGGTATTAGAAATTTTAAACAAATGAGGACAACATTTTGACTTATTAATGTTTCTTTTGTGACAATTTCGTTTTAATTTCGAGGTGAATAAAACAGTGAACAAAATTTTAATATGATCTCGTAAAATATTAGTTACATTCAATAAGTTTGGCCACAGATTTTCTGACAGTAGTTTAAAAAATACTTGGAATTAACTCAGAACCATTTAATTTTAAACTTAAAAGTTTTTTCATTTTTAATTACTCCAAGTTTGTTTTGCGACTTTTCGAAGTAATGAAAACTGTTTTTGAGAAATGAAAAATAAAAGTATGTAAGTTTAAAATTCTGAGTTATTTCAAAAAGACTTAAAAAAAACTACAGTCTGTCAGAAAATCGTTGGCCAATCTCATCGAATCGAATGGAATAATGACAGACAATTTCCTATTTTTTGTGCATAACTATTAATTATCCCCAGTGTTGTTTAAAGAGTGGCGCGCCCCTTGACGAGAGCGAGGGCTCCTGTGGCGTTCCCTGCGCCCGCGGTGAGCAATCGTCCAGAATCGCCGCGCCTGCGCAGCGCCGCCGCCAACGCTGTCGCCCCGGGCGCTCCCTCAGTCGCGCCAGCCATTAGAGGCCTCGCGCGGCGATGAAAAAGCCGTTAAAATTAACGACTGGCACAATGACTGAGCGGCCCCTTTATCATCTGCCATCACCCGCTCGGCCGCCGCCTTTTCAGAACTGCTAGTGTACTACACTAGTCCGCCAGTGGCAATGCATATTTTGGACAAGCTGACTCTGCGGGTTTTGTCGCCAACGTCATTAAAGGCCTTACTTCGTGCCTTCACCAAATTTCAAATATTTGGTAAGTTTGGTTATATTTTATGCGACTGAATTAGAAAAGCATTTCTGTTTAACAGTATTGAAAATATACAGCAACAAACGATACATATTACGTATAAAAAATCCTATTCAATGTTTAACTTGTCTGGCGTAATTTCATTTTAAAATGGCAATTGTTAATCGTTGTGGCTACAATTTTAAATATTAATAAAACTAAATTATTTTATCGTGTCCAATACAATCAATGCCTCGGTTGTTCAGGGCCAACAAAAATTAACACTATTTCCATTCTTTTAATCACGTTTCGTCAGTACAAATGCAACTTGAAATTGTTTCGTAATGTGATATTAACTACCTAGGACATCCGCCTATTATGGTTGCTTTTGCATTGCTTTAATACCAGACTCAACCTTTTAATATCGATAGAGAGGACTCACTTATACGTGTAGCTGCCTTCCCCTCCCGTCCATTTTCGTATTTTCCAAAAATGGACGGCAAAGATGGCCTAGAGGTGAAACATGCTGCAGTACATTGCGCGTTTGGCACAACGGCAAACGCACAAACAGTACATTGTGCCTTTGCTGTCCAGAAGAGGATCCGAAACATATACTCGAATTTAAATAGAGTGAAAACGTCTGAAATATCATCAGGTGGACGCGATTATCCAATGGTGAGCTTCAATGACAAACATTTAAGTCTTAACGAAGCTTCTGATTGGATAACCGCGTGTAACTGATCTGTCAGAAGTCACTTTAAATCGGAGTACTGTCAGACAGTCTCGCTGATCAGAATGGGGCATTTTGCTTCTTTATTGATCAACGATTTCCGAAACCTTGCGCCGGGAGCGGTGGCTCAGGTATGAACTGATATTACCACTGACCGGGTGGTCCTAGGTTCGAATCTCGACGGCGGCAGGATTTTCGACACTAGCTTGAGAGCTAGGTCGAATTCAGTCGCTGTCTGGAGGAGAATTCTAGGGACCGGCTGCTCTGATCGGTAGTTTTCCGTGGTTTCTCCAATCATCATCAGGCGAATGCCGGAGCAGTACCCTAACAAACGGGCCACGAACCGCGCGCGATCTTTCCTTCCACTTCCTTGTCCTATCCTCACCCCTTACACACACACACACACACACACACACACACACACACACACACACACACTAACATGCACTACACTACCACACATGCCAGGAGACCGGTCAGGGACTTGGTACTTGTCCCGGCTGGGGCGGTGCCCCGCTGGTGGGAGATACCTGGTTGAGAGAAAACCCCGCTAGTCGACGGTAGATCGACGCCGGATCTCGCCATCCAGTGGGGAAGACCGTCACCTCCCGATGAAAAACATGCACTACACGAAGGGGACTAGTGACCTCAGTAGTTGACGCGCCCGGAATCATCAATCAATCAAGCAAACCCGAAACTTTGCTACCCCTGACCTTCTCCATTTTTGGGAGGGACGACTTGTTCGACGTCTCCTCCGGTCCGAAGCTTCGTCACCGCCTCCAGGGCCGCCACCCACCCTGAATACGCGGAAACGAGCGGGCACTTGGCCCGCCGCCCCCGCTCGGCAGTTGTCACAGGCTGGCTCACAGCCGGTCGCTTCACATCCCCATCTGCTGGATGACTCCACGTCCTCCGATATTGGCCAGAGTTGCGGCAATTCTTTTGCTTCATTTGCTGCGTCCCCGATATTGGAGAAGTTAGTCTCTGTGTATGCAGCAATACAGTTACGTTACGATCCCGCATTATTGCTTTTGTCCTCCCCGCAAAGTTCTATTTTAACATTTCACGATACGTTGTAAATAAACGTTTTATTACAGAGGCAGCGGCCGCAGAACAAACCGTATGGGTTTCTAAAATACATGACTGGTGAAGCATAACACCGGGCGTGGCGAATGTTTAAGCACGAAAAGCCGCAGGTACGCTCTTATCGACCACGCTCGACCAGGGACGGTAGCAACTCATTGGATACTCTCGCGATCAATACGGAAACATTTTTGATAACTTTTCCTCCGGAATATGATCGCTGAGGTTAAGAAGCAAGGATCGTTCCGAAGAGGAAACATTTGTAATTGAATTAAAACACACTATCGAGTTTTTAACTTATAATGCTTCGTCCATGCCTTAACTAATGCAATTAATTGCTATTTCGAAAGATCGCATTATTGCGAAGAAAAACGTTCTAATATAGCGTATAAAGTAAGTCATTTTTTTCTCAGCAACTCAATTAGACAATATAAGAGTTTTTTTTTTCATTCTCAACCTGGAAAGTGATCATTTTATCATGTTTATAGTTCGATTTTCTTAATACAGAAATAGCACACAAACGAGAAAACTCTTCAAAGGGCTTCACTTCATTCCTTAAAGAACAGTCTTCAATCGAATACGAACTTAAATTTCGTTTCAGTAGTATTTCACTTCCCAATGTCTTCATAAAAGAAGAATTGAAATTAGTGCATGAAATGTTTCGCTTAACACGACTTTTCATGAACCTGCGTTTTCAATCTCACAATGGTGAATTTGTGATTCGATATGCCCATTCACAAACAGGCAGAGCAACGCATTCCTGAACTGGTAGAGAACCATCGGGATTCAAAATATCGAGCAAGCCTTACTCTTCATTTACTAATATAAAACACTTGGAAAGAAGCCCAGAACCAATTCTTTTCAGTTAAATGCAATTAAATCTAGAATATAGGCACGATGTCCTGAAACATTGTCTAGAGACATCCACTGACCAAAACAATTTATAAATTCTTCTGGTTATCAATACGATTTGAACCTGAATATCTACAAGCATTTTCCAGAGAGCCTTACTTCTCACTCTTTGCCTGGATCGGTTATTCGAATACCCTAATCCTAAAAAAAATAATGTTTCGCCGTCTTGAATAGCCGAGGTCCTTAAGGCTAAAGGTCCGTAGCAGCCTTGGTTCGAAAGGGTCGTAGGTTCGAATCCCGCCTCGGGCATTAGAGTGTGTTGTCCTTACGTGTTCTCCCTACAGGTTAAAAATCACAGTGGTCACTATATCACCAAGATGTTGAAATGCGACCTGAAAAAATGTAATGCTTCAAAACCCAACCTCTTATTTTGTACTCTGTTCACAAACGCGAGCAATTATTTTGACACTCATTTCTGCCCAATCATATAGGCAGAGTGGTCGGTATGAAATAGGCAGAAAGCAATACAGTATTCATTTCACAAACGTTGCTTAGGACTGTGGTGCTACCTATTGTTTTCCGCCAACTCGAGAATGTTTGAATGAAATCGAATATATGAAACCAATGTTTGTACTGATGTAGCTAGGATGATCTCCCGAGAAAAAAAACATGCACTACACTTATGAGACTAATGACCTAAGCTGTTGACGCGTCCGGAATCACTAACCAACAAAACGATTATCAGCAGGCGGTCGGCTCATCTGGCTGGCGAAATAACACATTTTACAGAAGGACGGGATCTTCAGATATGCTCAATTGTTTTGGAAACTGTCACAAATAATTCATCGTCCATTGCTCTGAACCAAAAATATGTTTAATTCTTAAGCTCCAGAGGATTCGAAAGATTCAAAAGGACACAGAATTCAAGTCGAGAAACCGTAGAATTCGCCGCCCGCGTGGTGCGTCTCCGGGAGACCACGTGCCGCTGTATCTCGGCGATTCCGCTTACACTTCGTCGTGGATGTCTCGCAGCGGCGGCGGCGGGTGCTGGCGGCCGGCCGGCGGCCTACATACCTTCGTTAAATATACGCTGGCGCAGTCTGTTCCCCGCTCGCCCGCTTGCCCGCTCGCCGACTTCCCCGCTCGCCGACTTCCCCGCTCGCCCGCTTCCCCGCTCGCCCGCTTCCCCGCTCGCCCGCTTCCCCGCTCGCCCGCTTCCCCGCTCGCCCGCTTCCCCGCTCGCCCGCTTCCCCGCTCGCCCGCTTCCCCGCTCGCCCGCTTCCCCGCTCGCCCGCGCCGCGCCCCGACACGCCGACCCAATGCCCGACCGTAGGCTCTTGGGCGCAGCGCCGTCGCCGCTGCCCAGCTCTCAGGACAGCCTGCGCGCCAGTGACTCAGCGGACCTCGGCTCCGGCCTCAGGGAGCGATGTTTCAGACATCGCCATGTGTTGCCCACTGTGGTTAAGAGGCCGCTTAAAAAATACTTTCGCTCTCAGGGGAAACAGGGTTCCCGTAACTGCGTTAAAAGCGAACAAGAGAGAAAGTTGGTCTATGGAAAATTAACTTCACATTTTTATAATAATAAATAAATTATTAACTTCAGAACAATGTTAATGTACACGACCTGGATCGCCAATGTGGCTAGAGCATGCGTGCTAGAGCGCTAGAGCGGCTAGAGCAGAGCTAGAGCAGAGCTAGAGCAGAGCTAGACTCAGCGCTTCGGTCGGAAGGATCGCGGGTTCCTATCCCACCGTGGCATGGTGGTTTGTCCCTTGTCTTTCATGTATGTGTGTTGTCGCGGAAGACCTAGTGAGTCTGCAGACAACAGACCGAGGAGCCCACAAGTGTGTCAGTGTCTAGTGTAATGGTTAGTGTGTCCCCATGAGGGATACAGTGGGTACCTGGCGCGGATAGTCGAAAATCGATATCCCTTGAAGCTGGAAAATGCTTTCCCTCCTAAAACAATAACAACAAACAACAATGCTAATCGAAAGTGTATCTGTGATTGAAGTGTTAAAATTGTATTGAAATATTTACGAAACACCCAATTTTGACGTTGTACTTTTATTTACCTTAGCAGAGGGAGAAATCAAAATGGTACGTTTATTTCAAGAGCGGGGATAGGATTACTGACGGAGAAGCGATGGGGAGAGGGTAGAAAAAGCTAATTTTGCCGCACGTATTTTTCTCAATGGCCCCTTCAAAGAGCGAGGGGAAATTACAACACTGAACATTTCGCCAGAACTTTAACAATACCTTTTTATGACCAACATTTCATTTAATCTGCTTTCCTCAACGGAAGGGTGCTTTTGTAACGCAAAGGTTGTTAACTTTTTATCTGTATCAAAAAAGTTTTCAGTACCTACATTAAAACCCAATTCTCTCTATTTTACTACCAAACATGCTCTCGAAACTTCGTGATAGTTACAGGGCCATCGTTTACACACGCGACAAATCAACATGTAACTCTTGAGATATTATTACCAGGCACTTAACAGACTGAATGGTAGTATACAGTTTCTTTCTTTAGATGTACCTAAACTCGAAGTTGTGACACGAGAACTGACCACTCCCACATGTAAGTCACACGTAACAGGACTGGCCAATATTGACCACTTGCCCAGAATGTCCACCGGTTATATTGGGATTCTGAGAACCGTGTCCCCTACAAAAGCCAGCGTATGTGCTCCATGTGTCCGTCAGCGGCGGCGTCCGCGAGGCCTCAAATAGCTCCGAGAAAGCACGCCCCCCCCCCCCGCCGACGCTTCTGCGAGCAGCGGCTCCGCCACTCGCCCGATAGGTTCCCTGCAATTCCTCCTTCTGGGTTGCTCGACATTTAATTAAACAAAATTTTAAAAAAATTAAAACCAGATATATCTCAGGCTTAAAATGTTTCATGTCTTGATTTGCGATTATAATATTTTCCTTCTCATCCTCACTCTTACGGTAAACGTCTCTATAAAACGATGTGAATACTGCTACGAATTCAAATATTAAAGGAGAACAAATAACATTCAGATCCGAAGAATTGAATATTATGATTAGTAGGGCCCGGATTTTAATGATCTAAAAATCAGCGAAATATGCAAGAATTCATGACCTAAAAACTATATAAATATGGCCTTAAAAATAAAATATGACGTTATATAAATTTATTTTTTTTAAATTCCTGTTGATTTTTTAGGTATAGCAAATACAAACTGCACTCAAGAACAGATTGTGAGTACGGTACATACGATTTGCAGTCTTTGGAATAACTAGCATTAAAAAAAAAATTGCTAGTGTCTGTAAAACAAATCAAGTACAGTACAATAAAACCCATCAAACAAAATGTCTTGTTTTGCTACTGCATACTTCTTGTTTAATGTTTTCTAATTTCCCCCCAGTGTTCAGATTTTAGAGAGTTGCATTGAATCACAAGGTGTATTTTCAGGTTTTCCATCTTAAAAGACCTACGATTGTCGCTGAGGATAAATTGTATCTGAGAAAGCTCGTCTCCACAACACATGACGTCACGGGAGTGTATTTGAAGGCGGCAATGTCATTGCAGAGCAGCTTTGGTTCATTGTCTTCAAATATTGCGGCATTTCCAGAAATTATATCGGTAATTTTTCACATTATAGAATATCCAGGATGTCGCAAACGAACACTCAGCAATTTGTTGTACACTTTTCAGCCACATGACCACGAGCTCGACCAAAGTCACTTCGTTCAAATTCACTTACGTTTCAAATAAGCCTTTGTGGTATAATTGTTGCGTTTATTTGTGACAATATCTTCAGATATATTGTCATCCGAGACATATTTTCAAGCTTTTTATTCTTGTGTCCTTAAAAATATGACATATGTATGCATTTTGAGCAAACTTTGGCCAAAATATGACCTTTTACTAAAAACTGTTTAAGTTTGACTTTATATGCACAATAAAAATACATTTTTCTAATCGACAATACGTAGATTCGGCAATAAATTGTTTTAAAATGCACCCGAAGGTTCAGAGAAAATATGACTTGTCATTAAAATCCTGGCCCTAGTTATGATTAGTTAAGAATATGTGGCGTTTTGGGAGCAGGGGCATTCCCACCCCTGGGCCAGTTGGCCATTGTGAAGTGGGCCGAGGTGCAAATCCGCTGTAGTCGTCACCGGCAGCGTCACCGCCACCGCCCCCACTGCCTCCGGCCCGCCGCCCACGCCCGATGCCGCCTGCACGTGGGCGCTGCGTTTAGCGCGCGCCGCTATTAATACTCTCGTGTTTGTTGTCGCGACGGCGACGGCGCCGCCGCCACTGCCGCCGCCGCCGTCTCTGCTCCGCTACGCCCTTCACTCCGTCAACCACAACGTTCTTGTCCTCACGAGCGCGCCCTTCGCCTGTGCCCTTTGCACACGCCCACGCAGATCCCTGCCCTCTTCTCAACATCGCTTTGCTTCTTTCTTTCAAAGATTTAGCAGCGGGTCTTCCTCCTACTCCCGCAAGGAAACGTCCTTCAAAAAAATACACGCGGCCGAGCAAGAGTCAACAAAGCGTTTTCTGGAGCGAACCCTTCCAAACAAAGTCTGGCTCATTTAAAAATAGCTCATCAATTTCATTCTTCGGCTTACTGAAAAAAAGCCGATAACAATACAAGCGTACAAATGAGAAACGTTTAAGTGCGAGTTTTGGGAAAAGCGCCATTTTGGGGGAAAGCATAACAATTACAATTTCTTCCACGATGTTAAAATGGCAGGAGATATTAATTTCATGATATTTCGTGTAGCCCATTTACACTATATTAACTGTGGCGCAGAATATTATCAGTACTATGAACGCAACATGCACGATATTTCTTTTTCTTGTATTTACAAAAGAAAACTGCAGCTCCTGGAAATTTACGCAGTCAACAATCTTTTTCACGACCCAAGTTCTGGGCAAATTGTGTTTCTACGCAAAGATTCTCACTTGGAAAAACCGTCGAAGCTTGTACTACGAGAACTTTGCAAAGAGGAGAAAAAAAAGCAAAGAGTTCTGCGCTGCACGCGTTTGTGTACTTGTCGAAAATCCTCCAGGCGCTGACTTCAGAGTAAAGGCAGAGAGTAGGCAGACGCTGGTACCTTGCAGCAAATTCACTGCTGTACACGTTGGGAGTGAACTCTAAACTTGAAGCCATGATCACATAATTCATCGAACAGCACGTCACACATACGACAATAAAAGTACCATTCCCCTCGCACGAAATCTCGAACGAAAGAGATGGAATAAACAATCAATTTATGACATTTCTTAGACGACAAATTATTTTACAAGGAGCGGAGAGACGATTTTGCAAATTATTTTGTTTTCTCTAAGAACGTTTTATCTAAGAACAATAAATGTAACGTCTTAAGTTTATTCCCTTAGGCATCAAAGAAGAAAGTCGAAATCGAAGATGTACTCGTACTATATACATATTCATTATAAAATGCTGGAATAAAGATATTTAATATTTTAATGTTTTACTCACAACCACTTCAAAGGATTGCAGTTCGAATATTAAGAGCGGAACCGCCGTCTAGTCCTCAGCCATCGGAGAGTGGAGGAGGCGATAATCTAGTCAACATCCATTAGCAGAGGCCGCTGGAGAAGAGAGTGAGAGTGGGTTCGCAGAATCAGGTGCTGTGTTGTCGCTCGGGACTTCCCAGCGCCAGCAGCGGGCGGGGGGCGGGGCGGTGAGGAGGAGGAGGAGGAGGAGGAGGAGGAGAAGGAGGAGGAGGAGGAGGAGGGGAGGGAGGAGAAGGAGGAGGGAGAAGGAGAAGGAGGAGGAGAAGGAGGGAGAAGGAGGAGAAGGAGGGAGAAGGAGGAGAAGGAGGAGAAGGAGGGAGGAGGAGGAGAGGAGGAGGAGGGAGGAGGAGGAGAGGGAGGAGGGAGAGGAGGGAGGAGGAGGGAGAAGGAGGGAGGAGGGGGAGGGGGAGGGAGAAGGAGGAGGAGGAGGAGGAGGAGGAGAAGGGGGGAGGGCAGGACTGCTCGTGCTCTGGAGTGGCTCTCCCAAGGCGGCGACGGGCGTCAGAGCTTCGCGGAATACTCTGGGCCCTCCGCGTCTGCACTCCAGCAGCGGCGAGGTGGGACTGCACTCGATGCTAATGCCTTCTCTCAACACACGCTTCCGAGAAAACGGCTACTGAGAAGGTACAACCGCTACGTACGGGCACATGACAACAGCAGTACAAGCCACTCGCGATTCTATGATGCATATTCATTCACACAAAAACTGCCATATGATGTACTTTGAATAAGTTTTCAAGTAAAGGTAACATATTCGTATTTCTGTAATTTAAACCTATTTTTGAGACCTTTACTCCCCCTCCTTCACGTTCACTGGCTTTGTACTTTTTACTTTAACATACGCCCTAAGATGTAGATCTTCTTAACAAGTTGGGCCATTGTTCTTGGTAAAATTTATATATTTGATCCCGTAATTATGATTATTCTTTGGTGACGCGAAGAACTCTTTCCATGGCCTCTCTGTGAAAAGTGAAATGCCCGGGTTCCACGTCTCTTGATTCCATGCAAGTTTTTCTTTGTGAAACACGTGTTAGGGGTCATTTAACAAATTCGCAACAAAACAGTATTTCCACACCTCACCCCTTCCTTCAATTTTGTAACAAGAATATTCCATCCTTCCAAATATCTGTCACAAAACTCACCTGTCGCAACTAAAAGCTAGACGTAGTACACAAGAGAAGTGGTCAGTTAAATGTCTCTTCATATTTTTAAACATCTTTGGCTTTTCTGCCAGAAAAATGTTTTTTTGTCCTTTGTCGTGTATCCTATATCAAAATATCTTCAAATGCGACACTTCTGTTTGAAGGCTACGTACACGTTGCAACCCGATCTTAAAATGACAAAACAAGTGTCCCATTCTCCCCCGCTCAAAGAGTACGTTTGTTGAATAAACTCTTTGACAGTCGTTTCGTTTTTATAATAAGGTGGGGAGGTTCGCTAGGAAAAATTATAATGGTAATAATTTAGGTAAATTATTACCATTATAATGGTAAAAACTGTGAAGGTAATCATTTTCTCTGATATTTTCGTAAGGCAAATTATCGTCAATGTTTTTGGAGATTCCACGTCATTTCCTTCCAATATCAAGAAGATTCTATGTAACGGCCGATCATCTGTTCGTACAAGGTTGCCTAACAATCAGGAGAAAATGCCACATGTGTAGCTCACTTACATGCAATTTTCCACTATATCTTCATTGGCAACAAGTTATCATTTTTGACCTCTCTACATGCCCTACAAGTTTATAACATTTATTATAACAGCCTGTGTAACTGTGATCATTATCTCAAATGGTTATTACCGCAAAAAAATGTCAGTAGCAAAACAAGGACTCGACAATACATTATTCTTAGTAATGAAATGACCAAACAATCTAGAGAAGGAAACCTACATTTGCTTACTTACAAGGACAAGCAAATGATAATTGTCAATTAATGGTGAAATATTTTCACAGATCTGTAACACTAATTTAATTCCCCACGCGTGTAAAATACGGAAATTATTTGCGGCATACAGTTAATGAAAAAAGAC
Source organism: Teleogryllus occipitalis (assembly GCA_011170035.1). Classification (NCBI taxonomy): domain Eukaryota; kingdom Metazoa; phylum Arthropoda; class Insecta; order Orthoptera; family Gryllidae; genus Teleogryllus; species Teleogryllus occipitalis. The sequence goes on from BLKR01000996.1 coordinate 239,886, forward strand.
TGATAAAGTATTTTTTTCACAATGATAATGTGAACTGATTAGTCTGGAGATGAACGGAAGAAAATACTGATGAATATTTATCTCTGACATCCCACCACCACCTACAACTACCGTGTGCTTCTTTGAGCTGGTAATGGCCTAGATGAACTTGCCGTGCTGGGAAGTGCTTTGCATTTTGACGTGAGCCGCGATAAAGGAAACAGAAATAGTCGACACTGAACTCTAGCGTTGTTTTAGCATGGAACAGAGTGACCGCATGTTTTCGTAATCAGATACCAGCAAGTCCGAGCGTGGCGGGTGCAGAACAAACCATCGAAGAAGCTACTAGGGCTGCAATACGTAATTGAACATTTAAACGGTATATGGAATACGGGAGGCAGATTTATCTAGGATATTATGTTTCATAATTATATATCACTTCTATGCGTGTTCGATGGTATCGCACGGTATTCCAATTATCATTCAAATCTCGACATTCGGTGTTTAGGAGATTGTGTATTCAGTGATATATCTCCTTCATGATCTCCGTTGTTGAGAAAACAAACAACTTTTAATGGTGTTCGCATGTTCTAAATCGAACATCACACTTTTTGTGGATAACATAGATGTAGAGGAAAACTACTCTCTGTATCGATTTTTTAAAGTTATTCTTGCAACTTCCCAGAAATTCGGGGGTGGGGCGGGGGTGGGGCGGGGGTGGGGCGGGGGTGGGGCGGGGGCCGGGCGGGGCGGGGTGAGCGGGGTGGGGCGGGGCAGTCCGGCGGCGTGGGAACAGCGGGGGAGGGGCGGGGAGGGGGCGTCCTTGGGTCGGCGGCGGGTCAGTGTCGAGGACGCGGCGCGGCGGGTCGATAGCGCGTTTCGGCGCCCCGCCGCGCCCCGGGCTACGCGTCTGCCGCCATTGCGGTCCGACCGCTCATCTCCGCGATGCGGCGCGGCCCGGCGCGGCGGGGCCCCGGAGGCTGGCAGAGCGCTGGCCCGCTGCCCGCTGCATATGCCGCAGCCAGGGGCGGGAGGAATGCAGAGGCTGCTCACCGCACCCGAAATAGGGCACCATTCTTCTTTCGGAGACGCTACACGAAGCGCCCTACTTCATACTTCATGGAACTCACTTGGCGGTGAACGGGGTGATCAAAAATGAGAACATGCGATAGTAGGTCTTCATAGACTCGACAGTTTCTTTCATTAGTATTCTTGATTTTAAGATGAAATGTTCTTAAATTCTAATTAAATGTTCTGTTGTTTGTTGTTTTCGAAATGTATTATCTAATACTCAAGATCACCGTGACAACTGAAGTCGCGGTAGGCTCTTCATTTCAAGCAGCCGTGGACATGACATGTTGCCATGAAATCCTGACCCTACAGTAAGAAACGATTTTTAAAAGGTTTTTTCTTTTCAAATATTTGCTTTCTGGCAGTCAAACATATTTTACATGTAAACAGCAACAATAATTAGAAGACAACTACTCTTACATGAGGTTTTGTACATCTACAAAACGCCGTCTATTGGAGGGTGGGGCCGGGCCCCAAAAGAGTTCATGATGTTTGGTGGCCTCCGCTTCTCAATTAGGAGCTGGATTAGGCTCAATCCGATCATGACATACGCTTCGCCACATCAGACGGAATTAATTCTCAACTCTTCTCTCGAGATTTTTTAAATCGCTTTGGTAACGCAACGTTTCATTGTGCTGAGGGATTTCGATGGATTTTTACTAGTCCGTGAAAATCATCCCACCTTATTCGCAAATTCCCAACCACAGCCAGTACCAACCACAACCATCAAGTAGCAACGTGGTCCTTCTACTTATAACGCGGGTGGGTTTCCCCACTTGGCATCGGAAAGCGCGAATAGGGGGGAGGGGCAGACGGAAGTACCTTGCTTTCGAAAGGTCGCGCTCCGCTCACTCATTGTTCAAGAGAAGCTACCGCCGCGAGCCATTCACAAGAACTACATGTAGCTACTCCGTTTCAGAGGGCCAAACAGTTCTACAACGAAATAACACCAACGCGTATTCTGTGCCGAATAAGTTTCGTTTCATATTCGGACATTTTCACTTGAATGTTAGTCACCAACTCTTCTTAAGCTAAGATACCATTCCATTTTCCGATTACCTATATGATCGGAACCAAAATGCATGCATGTAATACAAATATTTCGACCATTAAATTGTAGTCGTTTTAGCCTGCCCTTCTGCGTATGGTCAAACTAGTGGATGCATTTATTTTAATAAATATCTCTGGAAAAGGGAACGCCGCCTGTTGGCCAATGAGCGTCCACAGCCAGGACAGAGAGCGGTTGTAGCGGAGCACGTGCGGAATGTGCATGTGTGAGTGTGTGTTTGCATTTGTGTGTGTATATATGTGTGTGCGTGTGTGTGTGTTGGAAGGGGGAGCGGCTCAGGTGGTAGCGGAAATTCCGGGGCAGCGCGCGATCCAGTGCCGCTTTATTGCGCCAATTAAGCGGCGCCGACCTCCCCACCCTTTCCGCACCTGCGGGCCACCGCCCTCCGCCCTTCGCCCTTTGTCCGCTGCCCGCGCCCTATGGGGCTTAGATTCCGCCGGCAGGAACGGCGATAGAAATCTCGTTTGCAAAGTGGACAACGCGAACGAAATTATTGACGATAGAATGGCTGTCATATGATATAATACTTTCACTAGTATCAGCACACACTACGCCTAAAACAACCTCTTTCGAAACGAAAAGAACATATATAACGGTTCAATGTTTTGATTACACAGTCGGAATGAAGCATTCCGCCATCATTATAGAATTCCCTATCAGATGAATGATGATTGTGCGTTGTTATATTCGTCATGAATGAAGAGAACATCGCCTTTAAAAATTATTCCACAAATTATAGCCCGAAACAGCCGTTTGCTACGAGGTAATAACACATCACGGGTTGTACGCTACCATATTTTTCTCACGGGTAATTATTAAATCGCATTAGTAAACAACGAGGTGAAATTATTAGTTTGGCCTCACGCAACCTCTGAACCATCTCCATTATCGCCATGTAACGGGGGAGGGGTCGCCGCGCTGTGACGGAGGGCGGCGCGAGCTCTCTAGGGGGCCTTGGTTCGCCTCCCGTGCAGGGGGCGGGGGCGGGCGGCGTTGCCACGTCGCGCGGCCATGACCGCGAGCGGCGCCAAGCGGCGCGCGTCGGCCTCGACCCCGGGCCTTCCCACGCCGCCCCTCCCCGCCCCGCCCCCTCCCCACCCTCCCACAGCGCGTCCGGTGGCGGGAGGCTGATTCACGAGCCGCCAGGGGGGCGTGGTTCCGGGCTTTGCTCGCCTCCGCCGTTTTGCGAGGATGCGCAACGCGACGTTGAAATGTTTCAGTACTGACAAAAACACCCGCTAATGACATTGTATATACAAAGTGCATATCCGAATTTGCGTTGATGTTAAGATTTAGAGTATCAAATCAAAAACCATACTGTTAAAAACAGTTTCTAATCGGGAAATAAAACCGAAATTTTTCAGACAACAGACACTTCGTTATTACGTATTTTCAACTATCGAAGTGTTTGTTCTTGATAGAAAAGGAAAGGGAAAAAATTAATACGTATAGATATTCTATTGCATTATCATTCATTTCAGTAGAATGTATTACAATAAAAGGAATAACGAAATTGTTTTAAAACCAAAATCTAAACCTTAGGTTACAAATACCTATAGGGACTGCAGTGACATCAGTTGATGCCCTGAGCAATCTCTCCCGGTCAATTTATTCGAAACTAAACTGAATATACAAATATGTATAATATTTTTAATGAAAAATTCAATGACCTCCGGCTCGAATTGCAAATTGTAGATAGTAGGGACCTCCATTAGAACTTTTCTGGAATTTTCATGCTCGAAATTTGAATCGAACGTGGAAACGATAAAGGCAGCAGTATAGCATGTACACACTGAACGGGCTAGCAAATTATCTCCCGTCGCTCGTCCCCGTACCCATCGCTCGCCCACGTGCCCGCCGCTGCTGCCCGTACCCGCCGCTCGTCCCCATGCCTGCCGCTCGTCCCCGTGCCCATCGCTCGCCCACGCGCCCGCTGGTGCCCGGGGTACCCGCCGCTCGTCCCCATGCCTGCCGCTCGTCCCCGTGCCCGCCGCTCGCCCACGCGCCCGCAGCTGGTGCCCGTACCCGCCGCTCGTCCCCGTGCACGCCGCTCGTCCCCACGCCTCGCGTTCGTCCCCGTTTTCACCCCCACTCCCACCCTCTCGCCCACCTTCCCTCGTCCGTCTCAACCGTCGCATCTCCCCGTCCCCATTAACTGGTCAGTTTGTTTGGCCTGTCTACCGAGTGCCAGTTCCCCGCTGACGGATCCTGTTAGCGTTCGTCGCCGGCTGACGCTCGCTAGTTTCCGCTGACTTCAGAAGAAGGAAGGAAGCTGGAGAAGCCTTGCTCTCTCATCTTCGAAGAAGCTGCTTTTCGCTAGCTAAACTACAAAGCATCTCGAGGATGTCATTTCAACAACGCGACGGGGCGACATTTCACCAAATGTCCTCTATCCATGTCCAACGCGACAACGATCCGGGACGATCATCCCATACGAATACTAACATTTAACAACAGTGTTCATATAACGGCAGCAAACAATTTATCAATAACAACATATACATTGAGTGGTACAACAGAGATTCGCTTACGAGTAAAAGTATCGATAGAAATGAGAAATTTTACTTCGATTTTCGTTTCTCAAAATTATTTTTCGCTCACCTACAAACTTTTACTTCTTTTCCGATAATGTGCGATGCTCCCCACTCTGGTCTGGAGGCCCGTACTCATCTTGTGAATGCCTTGTGCTATTTTCCCTAGCATTTCGTATTACGTTAGGGTAGACTTTTGGCAGTATAAATAGAACTCAACAATGGACAAGTACAAAGTTGTAAATGAGCAATCGGGAATAGCGAATGCATGATGTATGATACAGAAAACTCTCTTGACAGTTACTATAATTTCTTTGTAAAGCTGAAATTCAGAGTACTGAGCTGTTCACATTCACAGTAAAGTGATTTCATGATTAATCCACAAAAGTTTTCATTCCCTGGTTACATACAGTATATGGCCCCGAGGATATAGATTGAGAGAGCAAAGGGACATTTTAGTGACTTTGGGCACTATTATTAATCATTGTCAGCACAACGAAGGGGAAAAAAGTAAGTACTGTCGAAATAGTGACACAGCATATCTCCAAATACATACAGCATTCGGCAATAAGGGGAATCTTAAAGCTAATGGCGGTTCGAGTAAGAAATGTCCGAAAGGAGCAGCCGAGCGACGTGGCAGTCTTGCCCTGCGCAAACACGCCTTCGAGTGGCTTCGAAGACGCGTGGAGTTCTGCGCCCACGCGCTTTCCGCTTCGTCAGAGCATTTCGGCGGCGTCTTTTGACGACCGCTGCCATCCCCGCCCCCTCTTGGCCGACTCGGCTCCCTTCACGGCCCCTCCCGACTCTGGCGAACCACTCCGGTGACAGAGCCCATGTCTCCTACGAATAGTTAATATGTTTAAATAGTTGTTTATTTGACACAAAGATAATTTTCTATCCTACATTTACAAATTCATTTCACAAAATATCATGTATTTAGGGCATTTACGATCAGTGGTGTAGAAACTAATCTATGTTCATTGAAATGGAAATAATTCGTAAAATGTAAAAAGAGTCAGCTGCAATATTTTAATTCACAGTTGTCTGAATTAACCTTTGTTTAATTTATTTCCACAGTATTAAAGAACACATTAATTTATTTCATAGTAATGACACAATGCTTCCTTCGTTCCGCTGATATAAAGGAAGTTGATGTAAAAAGGTGCCCGATGCAATACGAAGCAGTAGCTTTTTCCCTAGCCTTGCCTCTGAGATGTTTGTCCTCTCGCGGCACTTCGTGGGCGTCGGTGTCGGCGGGGGCGGGGGCGGAGGTGGGAAGCGTCGCTCTCAGGCAACCGGACGTAGCGCTGGAGGCCACCTTCCGGAGCGGAAGAGCTTCCGGCGCCATAGCGCCCCCAGCGGAGACGGCGACGGCTTCTTCGCGAGCGCCCCCCCCTCCACCGCGGAACAAGAGCAGACGCCGATGCGAAGCCTAGAGCTATGATCATTGACGCTCTGGAAGAACGCGTCGAAAAAGAGCTTCAGATACCTACAGCTATAAGGATAAGCGTACCAGTAGTAGCCAGATCATTTGCCAATAGTAGCCAAATCATTCTCAGAATTCTCAGGCTCTCCTCAGAAGGCCTACTACAATCATGCGAATCTCAGCGGGCGGTTAGCTAAATACTCTGAATAGATTCCTTGACAATTTTAATGTTTTATTTATTTTTTAATTTTTTTTCCAAACTCCAATTTGTTCCAGTAGTGGCCACTTGGAAACTTTGTTCGTAGTTAGATACTCAACTCTGAAATATTCTACACCTTGATGTTTGAGACCAAAAATGTGCCGGTTCATGTTACGGTATATTGCCAATATTAACACAATGTTTTAAACTCATTCTTTAAATTTAAAATCAGAGACAAAAATAAATAATATTCTTTCTAATCCTCAGAACTAGAAGGCACAAGCACCACGTTGTGAAAGTTTGACGCAAGCGGGCGATGGAAAAGGCAAGTGCAAGGAGGATGCCAATTCTTATTTTTTAACTTCTGTGATTCAAGTGTTCACTACTGGAGAGATTACCGTATTCTCTTAAATACTTATATCTCAAGTCCAAGTTTTATGCGATCGCCCCGGCGCGACGGGTGAATATTAAAATTCACAGAGACTTTTACTCGACAAGAGCCTTGGCTCTTTTTTACTGTAATTTTCCCTTCTTCAAAGTCGACAGCCTTGAATTGAAGAGTTACTTTGACGCTGTGCAGTAATTCTGAGGTGAACTGTAGCATGCGAATCCACAACTGCCTCGTTGGGTCTGTGGCAAAGCCCCCTTGGAGGATGGGGGGTTGTGGGATATTCTCCATCCCCGCATCACGATAGGGGCACCTCCTGGCGAGGAGAGGTGACGCAGGCTCGTGGACTCACATTCCCTTGAGTTGTGCCTGGTGGTCCATTAGGAGCGGATTGCGTTCCCAAAACAAAAAACCTACCTGCTTCTTTCAAAAAGTATATCCTCTAAATGAACAAGGATGTTTTCAAACGACATTAGTTTCTCTTTAAAATATTCTCATTGTTGTATATGGTGGGAGGTTTCTAAACTCCAGAACCATCCTTCTTATAAACTTGACTCCTCCTTGCTTTGCAAAATTTCTAGTATACTGTGTATCCACCAAACTCTTGGGACTTTCAACCCAGTTTACGAAGTTATTACCTAGTTGTCGCCGAACAACAAACACGGAATGTGTTTTTAGTGCTTACGAGCAAGTGTGTTCAAGTCAAGAGTATTTTTTCCACAACATCCCGCAGGTGAAATTCCGCAGCGCACCATTATACCATCGAAAACTTGTGTACCTGCCATAACACGGAGCAGGCCTTCCCTTCTGACGCTACACAGCACCAGAGCACTCGCAAGAAATGTCGATACTGCGTTCTACGCAGAAGTTTCGCGTTTGTGACTTCTCGCTTTCACCATCGTCCTGTATGCGGTTCAAAGCCGGTGCCCTGCAGAAGTCGGAGCGTCGCGTCCGCGAGAGCGCTTTATACGCCGAGACGGACGCCGTCGCCGCCACGTGTTCTCGCCCCGTGCGAGAAGTTGGCTCGTGGAAGACGACTGGACCCTCCTCCCTCCGCTTCTTGGCACCGCTCCAAGCATCGGACCCCGAAGGGCCTCATTCTGCTCGTCGAAGGCTTCCATTATGAATTCTCCTTAGAGAAAACTTTCAGTGCCATCGGGACAAGTAAATATTTATGAAATTGCGGCTAATTCAAAAATGAAAACAATGCATACGAAGTATTGCCGTCTTTCATGGGTAAACCCGAGTGAACTTTCTCACGTGGGAACGGGTACCCGCGAGCCACCGCTGGCCCAGGGGGTGAAGGTAAGCATGTTTGCTGACTTTGTGCTTTCGCTGGCGCCTACCAGCGCCAACGCTCTATAAGGCTGAATTGAAACAACCTGGCATTCTTGTCAACCTCTCCACTGGCATTACCGGAATGCTGGCGCGCTTATGTGGCGACCGTGCAAACTAGTGTGCATTTTGTTAATTTTTCCTTGTAAGTTTAAATCCAACAATGCATTTAAACGTAAAATTTAGTGTACGTGAAGTGGGTAAAAAATGAAATCCACTGATACCTCTGGTACCTTATTCATCACCGAAGACTTCCTATCATTTGAGAAATGGGAAAATTGACAACAGAAACTATATTTTATTTGATGTTAGGTAATAGTTGGGTTGATGTCACCAATGACGTCATTCCACCCACTCCAAATACTTCTGCAAATGATTCTCCAGTAACTGCCTTTGGTTTTCAAACAAATAATTCCACTTCTTAATTCAACCCCTTTGATTGTAATTTTGTACAGTGTTTATTTTATTGTCTCTTTTTAACTTTTTTGTTCTTAACAACAAATCAGAAAAAAACTATTTTCTTACATACTTTTCTCAGTTGAAGTTGATGTTACCCTTCGATCGGACTTACAGCACATCAATTCCCAAGCAGGCAGGGGGTGGACGCATTTGAAATCAAAGTAGAGGGTGTGATTTAGGGAGGACTTCTGGAGGCTCTAGCCCAGCGTCCTTGACCAGCACTCGGCCGGGAGAGAAAATTCAAGTAACAGGTGCATTAAAATGATTACTTATTATAGGACTAAAGCTCTTTCGGATATTGCTGGGAAGCTGATAGTCCTAGTAATCCAAGGTATTACATAGTCTTAACTCTGAGCCGAAAAACAGACACGAAAAACCGCCAGGTCAGATTAATCAAACAAAGTACTCACAATTCATTACGCCCTACAAAATCTCTACGTCAATAATAGAATTTCTACGTCAATAAGAGAATTCTTAACTTTCATGTATGTTGATGTGACGATAGTTTCCACGTGATTCGATAAGTATTACCTAATCGCATAACATAAAAAGGGCATTGGAGGTTCTAAAAGCATCAATTAGAAAATAGGAAGAATTCGTTGTGTAGTAACGAATCTAACAATATTTGCTTTCAAATCAGTTCGTCACAAACATGTGGAAGCTTTACGTAATCTGAGAGGGAAGGAGGTTATCACAAACCGGTGCCTTCAGTCACATGACATTTTCTACAACTGAGCACCTGCATTTCACGTTTCTTCCTAGAGGAAAGTTCCTACCTCGTTTCTTAGCCACTGTTTACCTCCACTTCGTCTGAACATTTACATAATGTGCTCTGTAGTCCATCCCGGAAAAGCAATCGCGCACTCTTCACACAGAAAACATGCGTATTTTCTATCATATGCCCGAGAAAACAATGCAAATGTCCAGAATATAGAACTTTCATTAGTTCTGAATATTTGACATTATTTCCATTTCGTAAAACGTAGAATTGCCAATATTTTTGCCGTAAATTAAAGACAAAAGACTATATTTTTTCATTTCCAGTTCATTATATGAAGTGCTCAGGAAAAATACACGTCGCACCTCGGACTATTATTTAGTGAGCTAATATTAATTTTGTTAACAGACCACGATGAAAACCACTCAGCTACCGGACACTAGCCCCTGCCCTGTAACCGACGAAGTGTAATTAAAGCCTACGGGATACAGCCGCACGAAGTAAACAGGCTTAAAAATTATATATTAATAATTATATGCTTCCGAGTTGGGAAAGGGTTCCATCCCAGTATCTAGAGGATATTCCAAGTCACGTGAGCTGGCAGAGGTGGAAGGAAGCTGGGTTGGAAGTCGGTTAATACCGAAAGACTATAACAACCTTATAAACTTTTTTGTTGTAATTTACTTGTTTTCTTGACTCTGCATGTACCGACTTCATAGTCATCATGAAGTTGAAACTAAACCAAACGAATTTGTTGACCGATTTCTGCGTCTGACAACGCTAGAGACAAAACGAAACGCAAACGTGAAAAGACTAGTCCTATCGAAATTGACAACGCAGCTGGGATGTAATTCGGTTGACACCGAAAAACTACAGCAACCTAATAAACTTTTTTGTTGTAATTCACTTATTTTCTTGACTCTGCATGTATCGACTACATAGAAGCCATCATGAAGTTGAAACTAACCCAAACCAATTTGCTCGACCGATATCTGTGTCTGGCAACGCTAGAGACCAAACGAAACGCAAACGTGAAAGGACTACTCCGATCGAAATTGACAACGCACGTACCCGGGAAGGCATGACAGTGTGCACCTAAGTGTCTGCGTCGAGTGTAGTCATTGCTGCAGCGCACTGTGGAGGCGTCCGAAGCGCAAAGCCGGGCTGCGCGCGCTGGCGTGCTCCGCCGCCGCCGCCTTTACGTAAGCGACCGGTCGCCGCCGCGGCCGCCGCGCCTCCTCACCCACCGACGCCACGCGACGGCGTAACCACCTGCGCAAACCGCCTGCGCAAACCGCCTGCGCCCGCCCGGAGTGGCTGGAGGCGCGTGGAATAGGGGGCACAAGTAACTACCAATTAGCTGTCTTGGTTCACAGGTTTCTCGCTTATTTTTTGGTTATGATTAGAGGGCTGATTTTAATGACCTAAAACATCGCCAAAAATCATCTTTATATCTTACACTGCTTTTTGTGGTATCGATGTCGTTGAATTCAGTTTTATTAGTATACTAATAAAACAGAATTCAACGACGTGTAACCGACATCGATACCACAAAAAGGAGTATATGAATAGTTATGAAATTTTTACATGCTCTTCTTCAGGATTGTCGCAGTCTTCTAGCAAAGTTTGGTAAAGATTAACACAACCCAAATGTCCTAAAAGCAACTAAAAATTATGTAAAAAAATTGATTAGAACCACTTCAGATGAACATCTTAAGCTGTTGGATATGTTATTGATGTACTCGAGGCTTCTTCCTTTCGTTCAAGTAAACTCACCTTCCAATTTTTTTGGTTTGGACTGCTCTTTAAAGGAAATCTCTGTCTTTAGGTATCGCAAAATCGGCCGAATCGACAATGATGCTGATTGGCGTCACAGGAATCTTACATTACAATTTATGAGCGAAGAAATCCGACGTTACTCAGAAATTCTTTGGAAAACTTTTTTTGCATCTCGTACATATTGTTTGGAGCACATACCATTAAACTGATATTAAAATCGATGAAATCGGCAAAAAAAAGCTTTAAAATTATGCGAAAAAGTTAAAAAAAAAGTGATTTATTACTCGAAATCGGTGATAAATGCAAACAAAGTTATAAAAAATGCGTCATTTCCTTTTGTCCATACTAAAGGGAAAGTTCTAAAGTGATAAGAAAACTTACATTTCATTAAAATTCGCCCCTAGATTTATTATATTTTTAGATTATGATTATATTTCTGGTAATCTAATAACCAGGTCAAAGTGACTTTAGAAAAGTGCTAAATTAGAGAGATTAGTATTCAAGTGGCGGCAGGTATTTTTTTTTATCTCTGTCGAGCCGTTCAGGACTCCACGTTCACTTATTAGTGAGTGCAGTGATGCTGATCGGCTCCACTCATTAAAAACGCGATACTTTAAGCTGCATGCACAAAACACAAAAAAGTGCTGTAACGTTCGTTAGATAATTTTTAATCTTTCTAGATGACGTACCTGCATTTAAAAATAGGTTAAGTGTCAAGTGTTTCAAATTGTGTACAACTGAAAAGGTCAAACTCTGATGGATATTTTATAGTAATCTCTTATTAGACTTTCTTTCTTAAGAATTTACATCCATAGTCAAAGTTCCCAATATCGTCCACATTTATTATAATTCCCCGTTATCTCTTACAGATATGTCTCACATCAATTTTCTTTGTGTGCATTGCACAAATGGACACATCAATTTTATCATATTAACTGTCATATAAATGTCATTCATTCCTTCATGGTATAATTCTTATGAATAACGGCCAGACAAGATTACTGTTTAGGGCACCATTATTGATTACCTCAATGATGTAATGTGGATAAATGCACAATCTATAGCAATGAATGTTGGAACTGATTCGATCAAGAATGCTTGAATGACAGCAGTGACAAACCAATACAAGGATTCAATGAATCTTAGCTTTAGGTGTCAAATTGTGTAAAACTGAACAAATTGGTATCGGTGAACTATTACAATGCGAGAACATTTTAAATACATATTAATCCGACGGCTCTCGACCCAAAATTTGAGTGACAAAAATACGGCTTACTCATCCAAAAACAGCTTGTATGAGCATGACGAAACCTCGAGTGACTTCTAGCCTTAAGGACCGTGGTCACCACGAGAAGTGAAAAAATTCTCCCCTGACTTTACAAAATAGGAGTGAGAGTCGGCACTATTCTTCTTTGGTTCTATTTTAATGGTTTAATAATTTTAAAAAATTAATTAAATTCAATAAACACCACAGTCATTTAATTAAAAATTATTATTGCATCTTTAACATTTCCCGGGTTTTATTTCTAATCAAATCCTTCAGAAATACTCCTGACGTCGCCGATGCTAGGAGCTACGAAATGGTCCAACCTACACATATGTACGAAACATCCCGCGCTCGTGATCCTGGCGAATGTTGCTTGCATGTGCATCTGTAGCCGTAGAATTATTGTTTCTCATCGTGTGAATAACGAAACAGGTAGCAGCGAAACAGATTTAGAATCACGCTCGTCAAGCAAGGTATTAGTTCGTACTAATGGTTGTGGGTATCGCATCTCGCAGACTCTCAATAGCTCGTCTCCACGCGTGCTTTTCCAGCGGTGCGCTTCCTCTCCTTCACCTAACGCAGGGACTATCACATTTTTCTTACATAGAGCCCTTTTGAAAATATGCATCGCTTCACGACCCCTTCAAAATGTTTATATAATATTCAGCGAACAACACATGACACAAATAATTCCACATACATGATGTTAAGATAACACAACAAATACGCAAAGAATATTAATTATCATTTTAAAAATTGTTATTTTATTGTGTTACTATTTCTGTATTATTATGATTCTTATTTTATAAAGATAAACAAGTTTTCAAAAACAAAATAACACATCCTAATTACAAAAAAGTTCCATATTATCGGTCGGTGCATATTGGTGTTGTTGGTCGGTGCATATTCGACAACTGATCCCTTCATCCTCGTTGACTCACTTTAGAATTTCATCGACCACGAGGGGGCTGATTTCGACTCTGTTGAAAACCCCTGTCCTAACGGTTGGCAGATGAACCCAGTCGCACGTCTTGCACTGCCTCAAGTCTAGAGACGAGGAGGTGGCCTCTTTGCTGGTGCCCCGACGTGTTTTCGCAGAGGTGCAGGACGGGAGCGATCGTGGATTGATCCACCACGGTGGCGGAGGCGGCGGCGGCGGCGGCGCAGCTGGTGGTGTTATCGACCCGTTGCCAGGCAACGCCACATGCCCGTTTGCCCGCCCGCGCCGCTGATAGCGCACACAAGGACCTCGCCGCCCCACCGCCTGGTCCACGGCCTCCTATCTCCACCGCGCGCCTGCTTTTCGCGAGGAGGAATTTGGGGCGGGGCCGACCGTCATTCCAGTGCTCCGAGCTGCGACGTTAAGGCAAGACACGAGATGTGCCTACGCCAACTTACAGCTGACAGGGAGACGTTCTAATTTGAAGAGTTCGAGGTAGTGAATTCCTTGAAAGATCGAACTATTAGCACTGGCTGGGCAAAAACCACTCTTTAAAGAATTGTGAGTAAAAGAAATTGACAATCTCCTGTAACAAAATATAAATGCTAATTTATTAATTAAATAGTTAATTTTAAAAATCAGATACAGCTTGTATAAAAAAGCTTATTCGTCAATCGTTTTTGTTAATACAGTTGAAATGTTTAACTCAAATACATGGGTAAATTAATATTATCCAAGAAGTAATTTCATTTTCCCCAATATTAGACAAAAGATGTTCCTGGATAAAACTTTGGAACTCAGCAGATGGACGTAGAAGAATAGTCTCCTTGTATGGTTTTGCCCATCTTCATTCAGAATCCAATGTATACATCTGAAATACACGGAAATCAAACCCATTATTTGCATTGCAAACAAGGAAAATGTATACTCCCGGATGTTGTTGCACGAGGACCGACATGCTATGCAATGTTGCGTTGTAAGCACATGCACTTTAATTGTAACTTCTGATCCGAGACTTGTCGCGCATTTGCGGCAACCGAATACTTCTCCCTCTCGAAGTATTTTTACGTCTTTCGTAAATGTATTGAGAAGATATTCTATGATTATTATCTGTCCTCTACACTTTTACGACGGATATTCTTAGATTATATGAGTCTCCGCCACATGCTATTTTAAATCTGAGGACGTTCAGGACAAGAAGAAGCAGTTCTCGAGAACTAGAACGAAGTTACAGGACTTGCTGTATTTTGCAACAGGACTTGGACAACAGGACAACAGGACTTGCTGTATTAAGCAATCGCCTTCCAGCAAAGAATTAAAAAAAACGAAACTGAAGAAAAATTCTTGGCCCCTTGATTTGCTTCTGGACGTAAATGTAGCTACACTATGCGCACGTTTTGTTGAACTTTCCTTTTGCTTGTAGTGGTAGTAGAGCTTAGGTTGAGTTTCTATTTTGTTAGCAATACAGAAAAATCAAATCTGATCGTTCGTTTATCGTTAAAAATAAGTTTTCTATAATTCGGCAACGAAAATATCTAGTTTTTGAAATGTTAATCTCTCGCTTTTTTAAATTATTTATTATTAATTATTATTATTATTATTATTATTATTATTATTATTATTATTATTATTATTAATCTTTCAACTATTAATAGTTGAATTGTTGGGAAGGGATTCTGAAACTCAAGAAAGCGTGCGCACATGATTTTCTCCCCCATACGTCACATACAGTTTTTGACTAAATAAATAAAAAAAAAATTAATAAAATCTACAAGCATGTTTGAGAGCGAGTCGCTGCAGCAGTCTTTCGTTGCCGAAGGAAGAAGTAGGAAGCCAACGCGAGAAGATAGGGTATGACACTCGACGCCCCGGGAAGCGTCAAATTACACAATGACGTTCTCTCACGTCCGTCACTTTTTCAAGGGTGCAGATTAGCGACCGTACATCTTTTGACATCGGGTTTTCCTTTTCTGGAGCTCCTCTTTTCGCTTCGCTAGCTTTTGTCGCCACTTTGATTCAATGGAAACTCTTTGGGCCAAAGGGCGATAGGTGAGAATACATTTCTATTGTGCGCTTTATGCGAGCTCGAGGTCTCCAGATAGGTAAATTTTAAGGATCGAAATATTATAAAGTTATCGATATAAAGAAAAACATCAAATGCGAAGTAAATTAAACTAACACCTACAATGTCAGTAAGCTGCAGGCTGCTTGCATTAACATGCGAGTTTAAAAAATTTTGGTTTTTATTGCAATTCTCGACATTACCGTACGTACAAGCACGCTAGTACCCACAGTGTAAGTTTAAACCAATGAGGGTGATGAAATATATCCCTCCTTTGAACTGCAACATATAAATGTATACATTCACGGGACTTATGATAGGAATTGCGTTAGAAGTTCCACGCGTTTCAAAGGAGGCCTAAAACAAAATGCTGTATTCGCTGGTGCGTGGGAATGTGCACGGAAGGTGCCGGATTCCGCCGGCAGAACACGAGCAGCGAATTGCATTGCGATGCGCCTGACAGTTCCGCAGGCGGCTGAGTGGTTTAGGCTGACATGACAGAGCGTTTGACACATACTGCTTACGCGGCGCTCAAACGTTTTTTTGCAAAGCTCCGTTTTTGAGCGTTAGAAGAGCGCGAAGAAGCCATTTTGAGAATACAACACATGGGTTTTCATTTGACCTTCTACACACGCAAATAAAATACCACCGGAACATCCCCAAAACTCCACGTATTTACAGATGCAACGCCACTCTGTAATTCCACATCCCGTACGTTCAAAATTACGAAATTCGTGACAGCACGCGAGGAGGTACTCGAACCTTTCGCTAGCTTCAAGACATCGCGTGCAACGCCGGGACGAAGGCAGGGCGGGCGTCCAGCGTCGATATCCTCTTCCCTTCGTCGGCTGGAGCTGTTTGCACAAGCACTTGCAGGCGAAGCGACGCTTCCTCCACCTGCCTGCGAGACGTGCCACACCTCTTCACACTATCACAGACACAACGAGCCACGCTCACAGCAGTTGCTCCACCACTCACAACTCCGGCTCTTCTTCACAGTAATCATTGCTCTACGAGAGCAATTTCGTTCGCGACAATTCTAAGAGTTTGCATCCAAGTATGACCGTTTCTAAGAACTTGGTAAATAATTCCGTGACAAATATTAGTTTATCCTATTAAAGATGATTTGGCGGCAGAAAATCATGATTCAGAATAATACTGTACAATTATATCGACTTCACGCAATCAGAGAAACGAAAAGCCAATCCAATTGGGGAGGGCGTCCGTTAAGGACATAACAACCCACCATCCGTTAAAAACAATCGAAACAAATGAACTGTAGCTATAATTGACGTAAAAATACGTATTCAAAAATGGTATTTATTATTCACATTTTTTTCTTATAAAGTGGTATAATACACAGACACACGACCGAAAACACAAATAACATGGTTGGTTATTTGCTCCATGCCAGTCTAATGACGTTAATAACTATAAAAATATATTAATTATTACAATATTAATGATGACAAACCTCAACACTAAAGATGGAATCTATTGAACGTTCATCATTGAAAGTTAAAAGTTAGTATGAGGAATGCACGAAACTGCTCTATACCAGCCTAATATCGTTAATAACTATAAAAAGGTATTAATTATTACAGTATTAATGATGACAAACCTCAGCACTAAAGACGGAATCTATTTAACGTCGATCACAGAGAGCTAAAAGTTAGTATGAGGAATGCACGAACCTGGGCTCGCTCCTCCGAAGAGACTCCGTGCGCTGGAAGCGGCCGCCAGCCGCGCAATGCCCGATGGAAGAAAGGCGGCGGCTCTTCACGCGGAAGAGCCTCTCGCGGTGCTCTCGCACCGAATTCGACACCTGCGTTGAAATCAGAGCCGATCGCGGACGAATCATCCACAGAAGGAAAAACGCCCGAGAAGCTTCGAGAACAGCGAAATCTGGGCGGTGCCGAGCCCCCAGACGGTGAGTCATTAGGCGGCGAACCCCGGGAATTCGAGTGACATTTCAAGGTTAAGAGAATTTTGAACCAGATTGTTTACGTTAAAAGAAGTGAAACAAACATTAATTCAATAAAACTGTTTTACCAGTATTTGTTACCAGTACCACTGTGAATATACATAAGGATTCTCGAAATATAAAAGCAAAGAAATTAAAGGATGCGGAACTTAGATATCTAATTACTCTGATTATCTACCAGAGAATGAAAAATTGTCATAAAGATTTTTTGGGTAATTCTAAGAATATAAAACTGACAAAATCATTAATACACATATAACGGATTATTATAGCTCTATCCGTTTTGACTTGAGAAAAGATTGATCCCACACGTCCATGATACTCTACGTTTTGCATTTTATTGTTTTGATTGTTTTTGCCAATGGTTCCTAGGATATGCTTGGAACCAGTTAGTAACAATTCGCACAGGATTAGCAAGGGGAGGGAAGTAGGTTCAAATCATGCCGATTCGAATCCCCTGTGTAGCGCATTGAGCTGCGCCAAATATCAGTTTTTTATTCGACAAGGAGCACATTCGACTGCGTGCTCCTTCATTTCGTAAACGTTAAGCAACCCTAAAACAACAAAGTTAAAAATGTAATAAAAAAGAATAGCAATGATTCATTGCTTAAGCCCATGGGGTACCACAAGAAGGGTAGAGAGCGACAGGGCCGCGTGTGGGGCCGTCCGCGTGGGGCCGTCCGCGTGGGGCCGTCCGCGTGGGGCCGTCCGCGTGGGGCCGTCCGCGTGGGGCCGTCCGCGTGGGGCCGTCCGCGTGGGGCCGTCCGCGTGGGGCCGTCCGCGTGGGGCCGTCCGCGTGGGGCCGTCCGCGTGGGGCCGTCCGCGTGGGGCCGTCCGCAAGGGGATTCGAACGCAGGGAGAGCACGTGGGCACTTAACTTTCCTGCAAGCGATGCGCATCTGGAAGCCGCGACCCGCGATATGTCGCGGGTCAGATGAGACGCACGCAATGGAAACGTCTGAACGATGCTCTGGCCTCGGAATTCGGACTCGGCGCCTGGCGTTCTCAGCACCCTATTCGGATTGCTTTGTTTCCTGTTTATCAGCTTCCACTGATATCACTTGAGCTGGCATTAGAAATGGAAACATATCCAAAAGCTTACATCAGTTTACGGAATTTAAAAAAAATTAAAAATATTGATTACATTGACGATTGTAAAGGATTTAAAAATAAACATTCTAATGTAAAATAGTAAAAAATGTATAAATAATCTCCGTAAAATAGAGATAGGAAAAACATTATACATTATTTATATTTTTATTATTACTCTAGTACGTAATTATCACTAAAATAACATTTTAAGTACGACTGTAGTATATAATATTGTAAAGCCTTGATTTCATTGAAAGTACCTTTTTCGAAAAGTTATATTACTCACATTACAACATGATTGACGGATTGAAGTTTAGACATACGTTGTTTGGTTCGGTCCCATGGAGCCAGGAGTAGAGAATGCAAAGTGAGATAGTAAAGGAAAGGATACAGCAATTATGATAATATGAACTCGCATTATCAAATACAAATTACTGTGTTCAGAAAATTATAAGGGAGAGGTTCTAGGAAAAGACTTAAACAGGACGAAGAGAAAGAAAATGAGGCTGGGCGCAGTGCGGAGTGGCTTTCCTGGAAAACTTCCGTTTTCGCCAGCCCCCCCCCCCTGCCCACTCCTAACCCCATCCGCCCCCTTCCCCGCGCGCAGCGCAGTGCCCGAGGAGCGGCTCCTGAAGCAATCTGCTCCTTCTGCTGCTGCTGCTGCGAGGCAGTCAGAGGAACGCCCTCTGGCCGTCCAAGTAGCCCAACAGCAAATGCCGACAAAGACGCCGCATCGAATTTATTGCATACAGCACATGGGCATATTTATTTTGTACTACATGCGCGGATATCGAGGGATTTTTATCAGAACCGCTTTGAAAGCTATTACTGACAAAATACCTATCGGTTATTTCCAAGCACTTAATTCGTCAATGCGTTTCTTTAGCTCATTCGTAAATAGTTTCTATCATTACCACTTGCAATGCGATCGCATATATGCCGTTCATTTGCTTTCCGATCTGTCAAACTGGCCGCTTCTTAGAGTAACTTCTCTATATACGGGAGGGCGAGAAGTGTTAACTCCACAACATTCGTTTTGATGTGTCACGCCATAGGATTTAACATTTTCTAAGGGCGATAATTCGATTTTGTCCGTCGTTTGAATGATCTTATGTACTTTGATTCGTCAGGTGTACGCACACGAAGGAAAAATAGACTTAGTATTTGTTTCAAACTAAATTAAAATGAATTACGAAGTTAATACATGTGGTTATGAACTCCACAGTAATACGAGCCATCTCCCACTTGCAAATGGAATTAGGATAACAGAAGTTATGCGCATAATTCTGTGGCGGAAAATACTGAAATGAAAAACTCAGAAGGAATTTATCTTGAATTTCTTTCTTCGTTAATCAATAGGTTCTTGTTCACCACGTGAGATTGGAATGAAATTCTGAGTACTTAGAAGAGAAACCTCTTTTGTTATGGTAGTTTTTGTTTCACGATTCGTTTATGGATTGTACAAACGCACGTGAGACAATAAACACTGTGTTGGTTACTGTCAAGGGCAAGAAACAAGAGATGACGTCTAAGACAAAAACAGAAGAAAAGCTCAATCATTCATCAGTGACTTTCAGTAGTTTCAAGGATTTAGCAAAGAAGTTATAAGTAATGTGGCAATTGGAAGCAAGTCTGAAGGTGCTTGACATCATGTTGTGACAGAATATAATTGTCATGTTGTTGAAGATTATATCGAAATAATAATGCGGCAAAATACCAGCGTTCAAAACTCTATTTAATTCGTATTCTGAAACGCTCAAAATATTTACTAGGAATGTTGCACAAAAAAGGGACAACATAACTAGCAGGATAAAAATAACAAGAAGAATTGTTTCAATAACATGTAGCACGACAGTTTACTGATGAAAATGATACCATAAGGAAGTTAAAAACAAAAGACAAAATAATAATGAAAGAGAAAAGACTTCAAGTGCAAAAAATTCCATCGTTTTGCGGTATTTGAAAAATTAATTTCCGAACCTTTCTAATTAGAAGAGTACTACTTGAATGTCATTAAAACCTGTGTCATTATTTTACAAATGGATAAATGAATGTGGTTCTAGTGACTGTCACCACTGCAGCACCTCACGTCAACAGGGCAGTGAATCGAGGGCTGCTGGCAGCAGTCCTCCTTTGAATACTACACTGAACAAGCTCGTTCCGTCGCCTGGCACCGGTGGTCGTGGGTTTGGCGCCACACCGTCCCCGCCCCCTCCGCCGTGCTCGGAGCAAAGCACTCTCGCCGCCCCCACTTTTATTTACGACCCCCGGGAACCTTCCTCGTTCGATTTATCGGACTTCCCTTCGTCCCATGCAACTGCGCGCAGATGATGCCCTTTCCCTTTTTTATGTTTCCAATACGAGACATGACCTGGCCTATTTTGGACTTCGATCATGAACTTTTGGGCGAGTCCCTTTCAGGGTTATTTCATTCGTGCTCACACTGTAGCCATCTTCGAGGAGGTTCTTTCATTTATGAGGAGAAGTAAACATCTTAGAACTTTCTTTTGCAATGAGAATATTTTAATGAATTCTTTTGAAACATCGTAAGGCTTGTCCTACCGAGCTCTATTGAAATGAGATTAAGTGTAGTACCATTCTCAAAGTATCATTCTCTTTTCCAACTTTTCAAACTTTAGTTACATGAAACTGACATTACGGTTGCATTACAAGCATTTATCTCCTTGGTAAGGCTATATTGAACTACAATGAACCCAAATTTGCAGACGTTCCTCGCGAGGAGGGCTCCTAAAGAACGCCCATTGACGAGGGAGGGGCCGTTGCCAGATCCACGTCGCGACCCACTTCCACGGGAGGCATCCCGTCATCGCCGCCGCCGCCGCCGCCGCCGCCGCCGCCAGGTCTCGGGCGTGCGGGTATTTTTAAACGAAGCGGCGGCGCGGCGAAGAAACGCCAACCCACCAGTGCCACACATCCGAACTCGGGGCGAATTCAAATTGAACTTTTCCCGATTTCTTTCTTTAGTATTTGATTTCCAATTTGGTTTTTTAAAAAATGGGTTATTCATAATAGAAATGTCAGTGAAAATAAACAGCACATACGTAAAATAATCTGCCACTTGTCAATGTAGATTTTTTTAAAAGATTGATCGGTATATTTTTTTTCAAGTACTCAGAAAATAAATTATATTCATTAATCGTAAGGTATAATAAATTTGAATATTCCCTTCTTTGCGCCACGTGAGTTATGCATCAGTGATATTTTTTCGTGTTCACGAAAAAACTCGCGAAGAACAGCCGAAATATCGATACACAAACTATTTCTCAAGACACGCATGCATAGAGAAATTCTTACAAGCTTAGTCTGCGTTCTATACACTGCGTCTTCCAATTCCAGACTTTGTTTCCCTGCTTCTTTTCTTGAGTTTTCGTGGTCTAGCGTGAGAGGTGATCATTGATTCATTTCTCGCCACCCCACCAATGACGACTTCTTCACCTGCCTTCGGCCACTGCCCCCGATCGCTGCCCTCTGCTCCCCACACGTGCACTTGCGGGGCGGGGAGGGGGGAGGCAAGCGTGGCTGGCGCGGCCGCAGGGAGGCCGCTGGCGAGCGCCGCCAGGCACCGCTGTCAACGCCCCCGCGCCCCGAGCCACGTGGCGCGCCCGTGCGGCCCTCGCCAGAACTCTCCTCCGTTACTTTCTCCCTTTTCCCAAGGCAGTACCGAGAGCGGTGCTTCAGGGCATCAATCGATGTCACTGCAGTGCCTCTGACCGGGAGGTCCTAGGTTCGAGTTCCGACGGCGGTAGGATTTTCGACACTAGCTTTTCAGCTAGGTCGATTTCAGTCGCTGTCTGAAGGAGAATTCTAGCGACCGGCTGCTCTGATCGGTAGATTTCCGTGGTTTCTCCGATCAACACCAGGCGAATGCCGAAGCAGTACCCTAATACACAGGCCACGGACCGTGCGCGATCTTTCCTTCCTCTTCCTTGTCCTACCCTCACCCCTTACACATACACTTACACTAACAAGCACTACACTACCGCACACGCCGGGAGAACGGTCGGGGAATTAGAACTTGTCCCAGCTGGGGCGGTACCCTGCTGGTGGGGAGATGCCAGGGTGGGGAAAACCCTAACCCAGTCGACGGTAGGTCGGCGCCAGATCTCACCATCCATTGGGGGGAAGATCACAGCCACTTCCCGATGAAAAACACTCACTACACTTACGGGATTAATGACCTCAGTAGTTGACGCGCCCGGAATAACTAACAATCAATCAAACCAACGCAGTGAACATGCTTCCAACGGGAATCTTTGTCGTACTTTTTCTTTAGGGGCAGATCGTCTGATCATTGCACAAGTACGTTCGCAATGATGTTCAACTAACGGTGATGTTATTTCGACTTTACTTTTCCTACTTCTTTACTTTACTTCGACAGTGACGATCGGAAAATTAAATAACATATCTACATTCGGGCGCTTACTTTATGGACGACACAAACACACCAGAGTTACTGTTTTTTGTGAACTTGAATTGTAACTCTTACGGTAATAAATCCCTCCCCCGATGCATTAAGTAGTATTAACAAGAACGGAGTCCGTTCTTGCAAAGCACCATTCCCTAAATTTCAGAGCATCGTACTAATCAACATTTTTCACTTACTTCAGCGTCAACACCGCCCAAGATCTCACTTAGTGATGATTTCAGGTAGCCCATCGCCAAAATAATGCCTATTTTTTAAAAATAAATTAGAAGAATCAAAAACGTATGTACTAAAACTTTTAAGATGTTGATTGTTGAGCTGTGAAATACGAAACGTCGTACTTTTGAAGACAGAATTGGAACATACATAGTTTCAATGTCTTTCCCTTCAAACCGCCGAGATGCCTTTTGTGACACGCCACCCTGTGCGAACGGAACGGCATGCGTAGAGGCTGAGAGGTACTCACAGTTGAGGACGTGCTCCTCGGGCGCCACCGTCTTGAAGTGGCGGTGGAACTTCTTCTGGCGCGACTTGCTGGAGCCGGGGCCCGCGGCGGCGACGGCGCCCGCGCCGCCGCCCAGCGACTCCTGGTCAGCGGCCGCGGCTGCGGCGGCGGCGGCGGCGGCTGCGGCGGCGGCGGCGGCCGCGGAGGCGGAGGCGGACGCGCCCTGCTGCCCGCCGCCGCCGCCCGCCGCGGCCGCCGCCGCCGCCGCGCTCGACGCCGCCGCCACCGACGACGCAGAGGAGGGCGCCGCCACCGCGGGCTCCGCCGACGGCGCCTGCGGCCGCGCGGACGCCTGCGACTGCGTCATGGCCGGCGTGCTGATGCTCAGCTGCTTCAGCGCCTGCCTGCAAGCGCCACAGAAGAAGACACCGTTAGTATGGACAGTAATGGCAAATTTTACCAAAACATCGAGCGTCGAAGAGTTATCGCTATATGGTTAACGACACGTTAGTATGGATAGTGATGGCAAATTTTACCAAAACATCGATCGTTAAAGGGTTATCGCTATAGGGTCAACGGGTTTTCGATGTCGATGAAAACATCGATGTTTTAAATTATATCAACTATATATAATATCGACGAGAAAACATCGATGTTTAAAACAACCATGTTTTAATTATAGACTAATAAATATGCTACTTTCCTATCCATTTTTAATTACAGGACGTAAAAGGGATATATTTCGTTGATTGGTTACCAGCATGTCAGTAGAATGTAAAAATTATCATCGAATGTAAGAAATAAAATTAACAATAAAGAACATCGTGTTTTGCTATCTATTTCGTGTTTCACCGGCGATTCAGGCAATGACACGACTGGCGATACCATACATTCATGACACTAAGAGCTCCGAAACTTCCTCAGATTGCGCAGGCGAAATGTGCAGTGTGATAAAGAGGATGACGCAAAACAACGATATTGCTGTGGATTGCTGCTACTCTACAATGTGCTTAAACCCCTTTATTAAAAAAATTAATTAATTTTTAAAAAACATCGATGTTTTTGCAACAAAATATCGATGTGAAGAAAACATCGAGAGCAAAATATCGATGTTAGTAAATCGATATTTCTGGTAGAAAACCTCGATGTTTAAAAAATGTGTGTATGAGTTGCTTCCTATTTGCCAGTGACGAACATTCGACGCTCGTCCTACCCACCGCCTGTCGGTCTTTTGGACACATCAAAGGAAGCGAACATTCGCCAAACATGTCAGCTGTTCGGGATTGGGCGAGCAGTAGCTCTCTGCTCGGCGAATGCCGAATGTGTGAAGCCGCCATAAGAAGGGACCAGTTTGACAGGTCGGGAAATGGGAAACAAATAAACGTCATGCACGGCGATGACAATACAAGAGATTGGAATGAACCTAGTTACAAACTAAACGAACGCACTTACAAAATGACATAGACATAGACTGCAGCTGTTGCCAACAGTGGCCAAGCAGTAGCTGTCAAAGCGTTCCCTTTTTATAGTAATCTCTCTATACCTTTCGTACCCGCAGGACAACCGCAAATTCCCATATGTAATGAATCGTCTAGCGACCGTTTGGGTGGGGGAAGAAGGATATAGGCAATGCCTGGTCGCCACTGACTCGTTTTTGCCACGGTGCTACTTGAAAGGTCCCCTACAACAAGACATTTATGAATAAACAATAATAAGACCGCAGGACACACATAAACTCAGGACCAAGGACCTTTCTGGTGCAGACCGCCACTCCGCGCCACACGCTGTTGAATCAACCAAAAACATGGAGGCTCCGAATCACCAAGAGAAGTCTGTGGAAGTTATCATAACTATTCCATCACCGTTTGTAGAATAGCAAGTGCACCAAGACGTAAAGACGTTGGTATCCAAGTAACAAACTAATTCAGAAAAAGATATTTAGATACTACATAGGTTTCAGACACATGTGAATGAAATCTCCTCTAAAGAGTGTTAATATTCTTGAATATCGACAGAGAAACTACTTCAATTTCTTTAGATTTTTTTCTCTTTCTGCTATACCTGCATACTGTACAAATTTAAAGAAGAACGTCTGTTCTTATTTATGTCTTTGAATAAAAAATATAACTCCTAATTTCAAATGTTCGCAGTCTGATGAAATAGTGGTTGCAGTTCAAAAAAATAATTTTTAAAAGCTTTAAATTTTTCTTGTCGGCACAAAACTATTCACCAAATTACTACAACCAATCTAAATTGCTGAATAAACTATTATACAATTCGATCTGTGTTTTCGCGTATTTATAAAGGACATGAATTCCTACGACATTCACGAATATGATTATCTTCACTTGCAAGAGAGACAATTTCAGTTTATATCACCGGTTGTTTCCCCTGCAGCCAACATACAAAAACACTTTTCTCAAAAGACAAATGAGCTCCGGAATGGTATGGTTGCACTGCTATCGCACCTACCTATTAGGTCAGAAAAGTCGAGCGCAACTTTTTCACAGCACAAACAATACTGCTACAACAGAGCCGATAAAATTACATAGCCACTGTAAGTGTGAAGAATATGTAGACCGCTCTGAAACGGTTAAATCTCCTCTTCTTTCAAAAATGTTTGTTTTCACGATAATACGTGGTATTTTACGATGGACTTTATTATCGACGATTTTTTTACGACAATTTGTATTAACATCACAACTACAGCTTTATATTCTTTCTTTCAAATCTCCCCAGGGGAAAGGACGGTTTTGAAAATAACACACCAGATGTATCTACATAAAATGTTTTGAATTATTATCATCAACTGTACTTGAAGATTGAATACCTTCTTATTAGTGTTCTAATATAAAAATTTTTCTGTCAACATTATTATTTGTTGCAAACATTAATTATTATTATTAATTATTATTATTAATTATTATTATTATTAATTATTATTATTATTAGTATTATTATTAATTATTATTATTAGTATTATTATTAATTATTATTATTATTTGTAATTTGAAATTAAGATTATACCCGACATCCGAACTATTACAATTCCGTTGCAAACTACATAATTTTTGGCAAACTGTATTTAGAAATTCTGAAAATTATATAGATTAAAAGTTAATGAATAAAAATACAATAAGGCGAAAGATGAGGTTTGGCTATTATAGAGTACAAAGGGATCAGTATTAAAATGAAGAATGGCTGACATACGTCAGGAATATCAGATTTTTAACGACTTAATTAAAGGATAACTCAGTGGAGACGCGCTTGGTTGAGAGGACAGGTCGCGCGCGAACCGAGCCGGATGAAGCGCGTGGACTTACTGCTCGTGCACCGCCACCACCACATCTCGCACCAACAGCAGCCTCTCCTGCAGCACGCACGTGGCGACCCCCGTCCCGGCGCCATCGCCCTCGGCGTCGCCCGCCCCCGCGCCCGCGCCCGCGCCGTACCGCATGCCACCGCCCGCCCGACCCCGGGCTCCGGCTGGGATCTGCAGCGCTTCTATCAGCTGCCCCACCGCACTTTGCGTCACTCGCCCGACTTCGCTCCGGCGCTCGCCAACTACCCAACAACTCTAACAAGACGCGCTGTCTGTCTGCGGGACGGGAGATGGTGTCTCGCTGCGGCGAAACGGTCTGCGCTCGAGCGACGAAGGAGCTGCTGGCTGTCGCGCCGGGAGTTGGGGAGTAGTTGCGTGTGGAGAAGTCGTAGTGCAGACTGGGGGCGTCGGGGAGGTGGGGGCGCGGGCGGTGACGGGGGCGGGGGCGGGGACGGAGGCGGGGGCGAAGGAGATCGCGGGGCGGTGCAAATTCTTGGCGCAAACGCTGCGCTCAGCGTCGGCGAAGCGCCACGCGGCCCTGCTGCGCTCAGGCCTCGCTCTCTGCGCACGTGGCGACGAGAAAAGGTGCTCGCGGCGCATTCAAAAATGTTGCAGTGGTTCTCGTTGTATGTGGACGAATATATTATCTCGTTATCCGAATGGTTTAAAACAAAAAATTCCGAATGGAAAAATTTAATGCACAATTAATGTTCTAAAATTCTCTATTCATTATCTGCAATTGAACTGATCAAATCGATTTACTTCAAGGAGTTCTTTCATTTTTTAAACCTTTTTATTGTTATTATTATTATTATTATTATTAATTTTAATAATAATAATAATAATAATTTTATTATTGTTATTTCCTTATCGAATTACTCCTTCTTTAAATTAAATTCACGTAATATATTTGAACTTAACGTATGGATGGAATCAATGTAAGCTATTGGAACAATTCGTAAGACCACTATCTGTTCTCACTACAAGTCGAGGAATGTGTCTTGTTTGAAAAACACTTTCTCTTAATAACTCTTAAAATGCGCAATTGCTCTCCCACGAATAAACAAAATATTACTAATTTTCATAATATGTATATTACGAAAAATAAATTATGAAGGTATCCGATTAACATTTACTAAGACGAAATATCTTTTGATACAATTTTGAAAGCTTTTATAGGCAAGTACATACTTCATTTTTATTACTTTGCTTAATACTATGTTTTTTATTACAATTTTGCCATAAATTACCATTGAACTACACTACTGTCAGGCACTTTAGACACGAGAAAAAAATTCGACACACGATCAAACGTAAACTTTCATTGTATTCAAATGCACGACTACTTCTTGCTTTTGCATTCAATGGTTGGAAGCGTAATCCTACAACAAAATTCCCTGTATCCTTATGTCACCCACAGCGTCGTAGTCGTGTATGATGCCACGTGCGTTCGAGTAACGTCTCTGACCTCGTGGAATTCTTCCCCAGAGTGCGCATGCGAAGTCCACCGCTGTGGTTGGAGTGACGCGCGCGAGCTGGGCGTGCGAGTTGCTAAACGCAGATAAGTCGCGCCTCTCCTCGAAGCGGCGACGCGACGCGACGTCACGCCTTCATTAATGCCCAGCGGCCACGAGGCGTCACGGCGTCTACTCGTGACGAGTAGAGATCGTCTCGGACGAGTAGAGATCGACTCGGACGAGTAGAGATTGACTCGGACGAGTAGAGATCGACTCGGACGAGTAGAGATCGACTCGGACGAGTAGAGATCGACTCGGACGAGTAGAGATCGACTCGGACGAGTAGAGATCGACTCGGACGAGTAGAGATCGACTCGGACGAGTAGAGATCGACTCGGACGAGTAGAGATCGACTCGGACGAGTAGAGATCGACTCGGACGAGAAGAGATCGACTCGGACGAGTAGAGATCGACTCGGACGAGTAGAGATCGACTCGGACGAGTAGAGATCGACTCGAACGAGTAGAGATCGACTCGGACGAGTAGAGATCGACTCGGACGAGTAGAGATCGACTCGGACTCGATTGACTGATCTTTTCGTGTTTCCGAGCGCGTCATCTGCTAGGGTTATTAGTCTCGTAAGTGTAGTGTATGTTTACCATGGGAGGTGGGGTGATTGTCCCAGCTGGTTGGCGAGATCCGCCGTCGACTTGCGTCGGCTTACGTGGCTTTCCCTAACTATCTCCCACAAGCGGGGCACCACCCCTGTCGGGGCCAACTTTAAGCTCCCGACATGTGTGGTAGTGTGTGCACGTAAGGGTAAGTGTAAAGTGTGTGTGTAAACTTATTATAAGAGGAAAAAATAGCTATTTGAAGTTTGCGAACATCAATTAAATTCTATTTAATCTTTGTTCCATGCAATGTTGAATTAAAAAGAGATTTCTTCTTGTGTTTTCTTTTGTTTTAAAAAAGATTACGCCTATCCTAGAAAACATTAAACAACTTATGCTTTTGAAAATACATGTCACTAAAGAATGTTGTAAATAGTGACATTCTTCGGGACGATAATATTGTGAAATTCGTTCACAATATTAAACATTTTTTGCACAACCATTATTTTTTAAAATATTGTTTAGTAGCTTTGAACGAAATTTTTCTGTTTTTTTAATTCAATTTTTTAAAATACTTTTTTCTTTCGTTTTTTTAAAACCCTTATCAAAATTACTTTATCCGTAATTACACGTTATTTACAAGAAAGCACAAATTTCATTTCCGAATTTCCTGTTTATTAAAATTTCTGTGACTTTGGTCACCATCCGCAGCAGGGCAGGTGCCGCGTTGGCCGCAGAGGCTGACGCGGCGCGGTGGCTCCACGCCGCCACTTCACGGCAACTTCCTTTCGCCGATCGCGCGTCCACCGGCAGACGGAGCAGTTTCTTCGAGCCGTCGCAGCGTTTGATGGCTCTGACGTGGAAGTTTGCACGTGCAGATATCTACCGACACTGCCAGCGATATATTCTTGGGAATACGTTCCACCGCCAGCGCGTATCTTTAGATATTTTAGCCCCGTTACTAAAGAGCTGGTATTTCTTATCTTTTGGAGATATTTTAACCTTTTTTTTTCCAGAAATATTATCTGTACATTAAGCAATGAAATAGGATTGTGAAAGAGTGTTAGCTGTGAAAGTGAAAGTATGAATGACGTCCTGAATAGATATAAAAGGACGATTTGGAGAAATTGTACCATCATTTTGGTATAATTCTTTTTTTTATTCTTCAAACGATGACATTTTTTACGATTTTAAGGTCTGTATCGATAATGATTCAATAAATTACATAATTGTGATGCAAAACAAAATTGTTTTTACAGGTTTTCTTAATTATATTTATTACTTAAATATTTAGTGTTTAACAGGTTTATCTTGAAATTAATGTTTTGAGACTCAAATACACAAAGAGTAACGATTTTTGTTTTTCACGATACAGAGACATTTCAATCAAAATTTATGAATGCACTGAAAGTGCCATGAATATTGAATGACTGATGCGAATTTGTAGGATACAAACATTAAAGCTTCTTTGCTTGTTCTTACGATGTGTCGCGGGGAAAATCCTTACTTTCCACTAAATTCGAAACAGTCCACGAGGTCTGGACTCAAACTTTTTAGCCACTCAATACATCATATTCTAGAGTAACACATATCCAAAAAATAAGTATTAAATGGTATCTCAAATTATGCGAAAAAATATACCGAGAACTTGGCAACCTTGTCAGTCTGCCACATCAAAGTGCATTTGCGAAATGGTCTGCAACGGCTGCGACCTCGCACGTGGAACGACTCTCGTACGTGACTCACTCGAGAAACCCCGCACTGGAGTGTACTACTAACGTGTGGAGATCCGCTAGTTCGTCGGAAATAAAGTGTGAGCAAGCCCTCTCCCCTCCGCCTCCCCGCCACCGGTACTCCCTCCTCCGCGGCGACTTCCGGCTGTCTGTCCGCGAGGTCACCGCCCCCCCCCGAATTTCCCAGTTTGTGGTACCGCTTGGGAGGGGTGTCGCCATCCCTTGCGTCCTGGTATTAATGGCGTCACGCGATCGCAGTGATGGCGAAGCTCTGACGTGCCAGTAGATGAAATATGCATTTTAAATGTGGCCCGCGGTGTTCTAGAAACCCCCGAATTTTTCACTCGGTTTTTCGTCAGTGATGCTTACTCATTATCGAGGTATCTAAAAGGGAAAGGCGAAATTCCAGCCAAGAGGAATTGATACAGCCAATTAATTTCACTTCATAAAATGTGAAGTTTCTTGTTTTTGAATTTTTAATGTACTATAATCAAAAGTATGTTTGTTCTGCATTCAGAGAACTTTAAACGCAAACTTCTAACGACATGTTAACTTTTTAGACCACGTAGGAATAAAACTTTAGTTCAAACTCGTAGAAGTTTGCAATTTTAATCTTACCGTTCCATATTTACTAAAAACATATTGACTTATTAATTAATGTTTGACATAAGAATTACAAGCAATTTATTTTATTTTGTTCAAACAGACTGTCCTCTTTAAATATTTGAAATTCCTATTACAGCACTGATCGGAAACATGTTGTGTCTGATGTTGGTAGATGAGTTTCACGACTAACTAAAACTCTTTTGTTCGTTGTAATCAAACGTCATACGAAATTAAATGGAAGGAGTGGTAAACAGCCATGACTCTAAACTGACCGTCGTATTTTCGCATTTGCAACTCCAAAGAGATGAAGAGGTTTCCTTCGTACACATTCAGTGCTGAGTCGTCGTGCACTCTGTTAACATTCGTTTCGCATTGTAATACGGCGGGCTTTGCAGCGCAGTACCATTCAGTAGCAAATATGAATGCGTTTCCTTTGTGTACAGCGGCACACAGCACGAAATGCCCAGATCTGCACCACCTCCCCGCTCTCCCATCTGTTTGCACTGCGCATGCGCGTATCTGAAGCAGAGACGTAAAAAACGAACCCCCTCCCCGGTACCGGGCTAAAGATGAGAGAAAACAGGAATTAAAGGGTTTCGCAGAATTTTGGAATGTGAAAGGAAAAATTTATTTTGGTAGTATTTTAATAATACAATGGTATAATTAATTCCAACATGAGTTCTAATAAGTCAATATTTGTGCCCCAAAGGCAAAGCTGCAATTTTGAAAACAATCTGATTTCAAAACAATCAGATTGTGTTTAAAATCTTTTATAAATTTCACATATTTTATGATAAAATGAAGCAATTTCGTGTTATAATGGCAGTAGTGCAAGTGCTCCTTATTGAACCGTATTCAACTTCGTATTGAAAGCTCCGTATTCAACTTCGAGGCGACGTATTATAAGATTAAGTTTACTTGCATTCTAATAAGAGATTAGACATTTGAGTCCTCGAATTTTAATACAAAAACAAAATTAAATACAACTTTAAGAAACAACTCTGAATCGTCGCCGGGTTTTAGGCTACATTATGGGCCACATTCTTCGAGTTTTGAGCCACATTTAGGGCATTCATCAATTTTTAAGTTTTTTGGACAAAAAAAATCACCAGAAAACAATTTTACAGAGAAATGATGTTTAACCCTTGAACGTTTAGTATGTAAAGACACTGTATACTATATTTTTTTGTTAATACTTTTTTTTGTTGAAATACCCTGTTAACGATTCCGGCCCTCTAGACGACCAGTCCATCCCACACATGACAAACGTCTTCCCTTCCTGATACTTCCATCGCTTCAGGACATGTCCCTTCCCTTCCTCGGTTGCCGGAGGCGGCCCATAGTCCCGTATATACCTTGGCCGATAAATCGAGCATTATTACTACATTGAGCCTCAAGATCGCTCCGAATTTCATGACTCGCTCCGCCGCGGCGTAGAGCATCGTCCGTGGGCTGCGACGCACCGCCGCCGTGGAGCGGCATTTCGCACCAGCTGATGCGGCGCACAGAGTAAACAGCGGCGGCGTCTGCGAGCGTCTGCCAGAGGCCATCTGCGCTCCCTCGCCCGAGTGCCCCGCCCCCTGGAGCCCGAGGCCACGACATCCGCCTCCCGCCCACGCTTTGCACGTTTCTCTGTAAACGTTTCTAGGTGACCCTAGTATTTTTCACTTACCCGTGATAACGAGTTTGGTAGCTTTTTACAACCTAATTGTATTGGTAGCTCAAAGGAGTAGAAGAAATGAATACAGGATAAATAATCGTTTAAAATAAAATAAAAATATTTTAAACTCACAATACATTTTCAAAAGTTACCTTATTTTTTTGTTAATTTATAAACTGATATACAAAGGTCAACGTCACTGATGTAAAAGGAACGTCGTTGGTTTCAAAGGACATTTGCGAGTGAGTCCACGACTAGGAATGGCAAACAAAAATCGGTGTTTTTAAAACCTCGATGTTCCACCTCGATGTTTACTATATCGATGTTTCCACCAGAAACATCGATATAGTAACATCGATATATCGATATTTCAATATTAACATCGATCGATTTGCTTGCGATGTTTTCTTCACATCGATATTTCGTTGCCAAAACAACGATTTTTTTAGTTTTAATAAAGCATTATCAATGTTTTGCATCATCCTCATTACCACGCTGCATATTTCGCCTGTGCTATCTGAAGAAGTTTGGAAGCTGCTCGCGTTATGAATGTATATTATCGGTTGGTTTGTCATTGCCTGAATCGATAGTAGTGTTAGAAATTGCCCTCACACGTTTTGACAGGTCGTGAATCAGACTCACTCCACTCAATCCAGGGAAGTCCCACAGTAACATGACACAGTATTGTAATTAAATTCGGACAGGAAAATAGAAAGTTCATTAGTCTATATTTAAAACTTCGATGTTACTGTGTCGATGTTTTCATCGACATCGGAAACCCTTTAGCGACGTATCGGTGTATCGATGTTTTGGTAAAATTCTTTTGGTAAAATCCCGACAGGAAGCGGTACGTCCATCGTCGTTGCGTAAGTCCCCCCGCTGCTTACTCTGTCCCTCTCCTCCGGGCGTCACATTTTCTCCGCCGTGAACCGCGCTGCACCGCCCCGCCTCGCCCCGCCCCCTCCCCAGCTCTGCACAGTTCTGCACTTCGTCAGGCGCCAGCCGAGCGCAGTGGCAGGTGAGCACCGCACGAAAAGGTTCCCGCACCGAGCTGCACGGCGCACGCGATCACAACCAGACAACACGATCCTCTCGCTCCAATTCGCGGGCTCCAACTTCGCTAATTCCTACGCCATAAGGAATTCATTAGATTGTGCTAAAAGCCACGATAAAATATTAAATGTTCATTCTTTTAAAAATGACCCAACAATTTTCTTCAGCATTACCCTTTAACTTACATTCACGTGACCCTTTTCGAAGTTTCAGCATGTGCCAGAATATCAGATTTCATTAAAGTGCTGTTAAGAGATTTGCGTATTATTATTTTACATTTTTATGCACACCCGAATATGAAGTATTTAAGAGGAACTAGCAATTAAAAAACAACTATCAGCTTGAACATTTAAGTACAAATGTTGAGGATTGGGCACAGTTTACCGAGTACCATATTACATCAATTCATGAAGATACGCTCATACAATTGTTTTGGATCAAATAAACAGATAATTATCATTTTCTCTATTTACATTTGTTTGATCTGGTTCAACATTCATCGCATTTCTACGCTGTGAAATAAGGCTCTGATTCTGAGACAATAAAAATACTTCCTTCACAGACGAGCAGCAAAGGTCCTGATGCAGTGTAAGAGTGAGGCAACTCCGGTACGTCCCAGACCTAAAGGAAACACATCCTGTTCCTACACGCAACAGAAAAACAACGATCTTTCGGTGGAAGAAAGTCATCGGGGTAAGTCAATAACAGAACTTCTACAGCACACAAACAAGCGTACGGATGATTTTGCATCGTGGTGAGTTTGAAAAACGGAATAACACAAGGAGAAAATGGTTCAAAAGCTGCTTGGACTACCCACTCTCACAGATCTCCTTGTTGACGAACTTCTACAATAAGCAATGCACACGCGAGGTTTCTTCCGTATTATAAATGGTCGGGAGTGAATTGTGAGCATCGAAGTGTACAAGTATACTTGTAATAATTGTAGAGCGTTTTAAAGAATGACTCTGTTATTACAGGAACAAATAGGTCCGCGACATTCGTAAAGTGTTTACGTTCAGTACTCCTTTTGATACATCGCATCTCCGACTCCACTTTCATGATAAAACTAATTTCAACATAAAGTGAATTTTATTTTGCAGTGGGATAATGATCATACGCAATGACACGAAGTGCTGCTGAGGTTACAGCTCTGCGAAAGAGTCGTGTGTTCCAATTACTCGTCAGTATATTGAAGATGCGCTTGAAGTTGAATTCTAAGATTACGTCATCTCTAAAATCATCTAAATCAGTGCATCTAAATCGGCAAAGTGAAGCACCACGAGGGCCACATCTAGCCCGCATAAGTATTTCTGTTAGCCCATCATGAACCAAAGTGGGGTCAAAAAGCCAAAAAAAGTCGAAGAATTTTTTTCAATACTTTCACTCTTCTCACTATGCCGAAGATTGAACAGGAAGTTCAAAGTAGTAGATAGTCCCGTTTAGTTTGGATAATCGCTGTTTTTCAGTAGTTTTGATACCTCAATCCTGAACACTTTTAATAAGTGAAATACCAATATTTGAATATATTCATTTTTAGGCGTGATTTAAATTATAGTTCATTGCATATTTTCTCGGTATTGCTTAGAGCCCATTTCTTTACAGTTGGGCGCCAATTTAGGCAAAATAAGTGATAATATCTGGTGTTAATAGCTAAACATGCCAGTTTTCATTCGCATCATTAACATTCGTGCCGAGTGCAAATGCTCCTAAATCAGGAAGTGGGACCGTAAGAGCTGCGGTCGAGTGCTCCAATCCGGTCGTGGACCTCGGGGGGCGTGAGTCCGCGTGTCGCGTGCAGCCGCCTATTTGCGTTAAGCGCGCACATCCGCCGCCAGTCAGCGTGACCGCCCCCGCCTACCCGAGGCACGTGACCGCCCTTACGCGCCAACTCCATCCCCACACACCTCCATCCCCGCCCCATAGCCCGCGCGGGATGTAATACCTCAGCGACCTTCTGGCAAGAGCTTCGCGTCTTCACGCCCCCCCCCAGCCCACACCCTCTTCCATGCATTCCACCGAATCATTCGTTCGAATCTGCAAGCTTCCGCAGCTGTTTTGGGTTCTGAGACTCTGGCAAGTTCATGGAAACTGGAAACCATCATAGAAAAAAAAATCTTCAAAGTCATTTTATTTTAATACAAAAATTACTAATGCGAAGCAATGAGCACTGCCGTACTGAAACTTATTGGAAGCGATTCAAAAGATAACTAACACCCTGTCCACCGTATGTTTCTGTAGCAAAATCGTGAGTGCACGCTCTGTATTTTCCCGATTTACTTCATCGTAAGTATGATGTTTAAGGAAAGCTGTCGACGGAATTTGAGGGCAAGTAAGGTAAGACTAAAGTAGGTACGGTTGGGTAGATCAGTATCTGCGTTTAATATCGCAGTTAACCTGTACTGCTATGTGCCAAAGATTGCCAATATTTTCATCGAGAGGCCATGCGGAAAAAGCAGTACCCTTGTTGTTTTTTTAACGCATTTCCTGCGATACCGGAACCACATTTTGTGTGCAATCTTCAAGTTTTTAAAGCGATAAACATTTTAGAGGCGATTTTGTCATAACAACCATTCGTTAACCATTCCTTCCATAACGATCATTGGTTTGTGACATTATCCCTGATGTTATTATTCACTTCGTAATGGTAGAATTTCCCCCCCTCCCATCAAATTTTTATTAATCTGGATTTTATGGGAAACATTCTCACAACCCCTAACCTCCTGTTGCTACTACCTAGCTAGTCGTTTCTACAAGCAACTTTTCCTCATAGCAACTACAGTACTTCGCCGTGTGTCCCATAACCTGTTGCTTATCACCGTCAAGGCTTCCGTTCCAAAGAAGAACTGCAACTTTTTTTTGACGCCGTGAAGGCCACGGCTCCCAGTAGGCGTAATGGGGGCGCGAAGACACCGAAGAATGACAAATGGCAAGCGTCTTCACGACGCGATGTTCTTCAACTATTATTCCCGTGCGCGTTGTGTCGACGCGAGGGCAGGAACAGAATCTGCGGGGCCAGGGACGCCTCGCCACAATCTGCGCTACGCCGCGCCGCAGACTGACTTTTTCAGGCCGCCGCGAAGGGCGCCACAGCTACGCCTTTCCGCACCTCAATCAGCGCCAGTCGGGTCGAGTCTCGCTAAACTTACTACGCACTATATTTTGGTACCCCCCTCTTTCCTTGACACAACAATTCTTCCGTGTAATTGGGGCAGATTAAGAGAAGTCACTTAAGGAGGGTCATTTTCAGAACATTAAAAGATGAAATGTGTAATTATCAAAAATCATAAGGTGGATAACAATTTTACAGCGTGGAACGTAACCGTCTCTCGCAAGAGACTTGTTTCCTTTCCTGATGAACTGTTTGTGTTATGAAGTTTGATTGCATAATTTATATGGTTTGGATGTGCGTGAGAAAAATGTTGCTTTAATCTTTCATCAATAAATCTTCCAGGAGAAGAGGAGAATAATCCGTTATAGATTTCGCGACTTCAAATTACAGGTAGAATCGCTCATTAATCAGTTGTTGGAAAACTTACATTGTAAGTTACAAAATATCACGAAAAATTAGTTTTCTAAGAATTATTATGGTTTTCCGAGTCTCCACTTCCTACGCGACGTATTTCCTTACATTTCCATAATGAACATTCCACAACAAGAACGAACCTTTGTAATTACCTACGGGGCAAAGATTCATCTTACAAATGACGCACTCCCAGAAATCGTCTCTAGCGCGACAGCAGAAGCTGGGAAAAATAAACACAAACAAACTCTGATAACACCCGTTGTCAATGTCCCAACAAATGTTGATAAACAGCGTCTGACCACAGAGAAAAATAAAAACATTCAGATCTATAATAACGCGCAAGAAAATTGTTGAAGGAAATATACCGCAAAACAAAAGTCACTTCGGAAAAGCAAATAACGCTACAATTAAAAATAGTCATAGCTAATTTGAGTTTCCTATTTGTAAAAATAATAATGTTTGAAGTTATTTACTCTTTCATGTTTGTGTTCTGCATCTGTTCATTTTTAAATGTGTTACGATACATATGAGGTTGCTGTTATTTTATAATAATGGTTCCAGTTAAAGAACCTTTGAACCTCCGTCATATTTTCTCTTTACTTAAATAATCGACGTTTGTGAGTTCATTCTGCTAGGAAAGAACAAAAAATGTTGAAGTTCATTAGGACCTATAGTGAGCATTAGGACTATAGTGAGAAGAACTTTAGTAATCTGAGACATATCTTGCAAAGAAAGTTGACAATTCTGTTCACAACAATACTTGTATGATTTACTCGTACAAGATAGTTGGAACATAATTCCCATGACACAAAGGCGTTAATTTGTATTACACGACTGACATAAATGACACCTACTCATCATGAACCAGTTCATTGATATTTTTAATTTTATTTTTTAGATCGATGTACATTTCTCCCCGATAATCAGTCCCCATTACAAACATA
This sequence comes from Teleogryllus occipitalis, assembly GCA_011170035.1. Classification (NCBI taxonomy): domain Eukaryota; kingdom Metazoa; phylum Arthropoda; class Insecta; order Orthoptera; family Gryllidae; genus Teleogryllus; species Teleogryllus occipitalis. Next base: position 277,983 of record BLKR01000996.1, read on the forward strand.
TTTCCACATTCCACATCAGCCTCTCAAGGAAAATGAATTAGATGTCATCTAGACATTAAAGATCAATTAAGACCTGCCACGTGAACAGATTTGAGAGAATTCAAGGACTAACGATCGGTTTTCATTACTGTAAACATACATTCGCAGTGTGATAATCCAATATCTTCTTTCAAGATCTCTCTGAGTGACCTACGTATGAATGATGCTGTGATTCTTCGGAAACCCGTACTCCTTTCCATCAAAGCAAATAGAACACAGTATATTCTGTACACTCTACAGTATTTACTACAACCTGCTTATTCAAACGTAAGTGCAGCTGAACCAATTTGTGGTTATATAAATGTAACGGTTACAATTCAGTGGAAAAATACTGACGAAGGCAAAAGAATAGTCTTCATTTCTGGAAGCTCTTCCAGTTGACCACCAGTACGCTAATCGCGAAGGCCTACGTCGACGCGCGTAATTCCCCCGCCACCGCGCAGGTGCATTTGCATATCTTATCCCGCGGCCCCATAAACCTCTGGCTTCGACCCTAGAGGCCCCGCTCCAAGCCACGTTTGCTAGCAAAGTCTTTTGCAATGTATGAGAATTGTGTCAATCTGTCGCAATACGGAATGTTGCTCTACACATCATAAGACGTAACTGTTAATGAACGAATTATTCCCTCCTGAATATGTTTGAATGCGGAAATGAAAATATGAATACACAACAAATAATACCCCCCCCCACAAAAAAAACCGACAAACCAAGCTTCTCAGAAAGAATCTGCATACTAATTGCATGGCTTTTGACATACTGGTTTAGAGAACTTTACTGAACGAAAAACATTCTCTATGTGAGTTTCGTCACCAAAACTGTCAAACGTCACTAACACTGTCCGAGGCGGGCAAATTTTGAATTTAGTAGGGGTGGACACAATTCCACATCACAGTAATACTTCCCCTACAATGCGTAGCAACTGAGCAATCTGCGAAAATGGGAAACCGAAATGTCCGTGGAACAATGATGCAATATGTTGCGTTGGACAAATTTTAGAGGGGTGACGCGGAAGTTCAAGCGGCGTGATAGTATATATCCATGTCAAGGGCACACACCTTAAATATTTACAATAATCTATTTTGTTATTAAATAACGTAATGTGGTTGTCTGATAATAAATGTAGACGTCAATACAATAAATAGTTTCTAAAACACTGGAGTTTTGATGGCCTTAAATAGGATACAACTTGAATTTTACATTAAATAATACTGGCATTATACTACAGTATACAACATCGTAGTACAGCAATATTACGAAATATTATTGATGTACTGAATGAACAGTGATAGTAATGAAAATTATAATAAAAACGATGATCTAAATTTGAATTTTCTGATATGTCCCTTGTAATAACGAAGATATCCTAATGTGAACCATTGTGTTTTACAAAGCATATGTGAACTTATGTGCTTTACATTGCAGCAGAATAAAGACACTCGATTACCAGGAACATTTTGGGATATGTATCGTCATGAAAAGCGTATGGGATTATTTTGGAGATACGATGTACGAGTGGAACGTTTCAGATTCCCTTGGACCTTTTTTCTCCCGCGAATACTTGTGCAGCCGACCTGGATGGCTGAGGTGGCTAAGAGCGAGTACCGACTCAGCGCTTCGGTCCGAAGGGTAGCGGGTTCGAGTCCCGCCTTGGGCATGGCTGTTTGTCCCTTGACTTTGTGTCTGTTGTCGCGGAGGGCCTCACGTTCTGCTGACCCAAGATCAGAGCAGCCCGCAAGTGTTTGTCTAGTGTATGGTCGAATATGCGTCCCTTCGGGACGTAAAGGGTAACCGGCTGTCGGCTGGATAAAAGCTCTAGGAAAAAAAAATACTTGTGCAAAGTCAGTGAAGTTCGTGCGTTCGAGTACGATGGAGCAACAAGACGTGGCACAACAGAAACGAAGCAACAGGTGGCGGTGGGCAGAGGTCGGCAATACCGTTCCCTTCCAAGCCACCCCCCAAACATTGGTTGACAAACATTGCTTTACCTTCGTTAGGGCAAAATTGTTTCCTATCGTGCATGACAGCAACACTAGCACAACTCGGAAAATACAAATTTGGAGTTTATGACCTTATTTTATGATATTTACAGGTAATAATAATAATTATTAAGTGGGTTCTTCCAGTAAAAATGTTTAATCCATAATCTGTCAATAAATCTGCAGTATCTGTATTTCGACTACCAGCGAAATATTGAAAATGTTTGTTTCAAAATTTGATTTAAGGAGTTGTAGCAGTCCTACAGTTCACGAACGGTGATGTTTTTGTTTCATAGAGGCCCGAACACGCCGTTGCCATGGGCTTTATAAAGGCGGCTCCATACATTCGTAATTCGGCGAACAGCAAGCAACCGCTCGCCGAATGCAGAGTAGTGTGGATGAGCTGCTTTCTATTTGCCGAGTGACAAACATTCGGGGTTCGCCCTACCCACCGCGTGTCGGTGTTTTGGACGCATCAAAGGGAGCGAACATTCGCCGAACACGCCAGCTGCTCGGGATTGGGCGAGCACCAGCTCGCTGCTCGGCGAATGCCGAATGTGTGGAGCCGCCCTAACGTTGGAAAGGAGACGGCCGTCGCGCCACCGTGAGGAGGGGTACTCACTGGTGCGTGGTCGAGGGCTGCGTGCCGGGGGGCGGGAGGGGCAGCGCCTGCGCCACGCCCTCCGAGTAGGTGGCGAGCCGGCGGAGCGCCGCGTCGCTCACCCACAGCGCCGCGTGCGCCGCCCACAGCGCCGTGTCCATCACCACCATGGTGCCCGGCGCGGCTGCGGCGGCCACGGCCCCCACGCCTCCGGCTCCCGCCACTGCGCCGCACTCCACGCTCCACACGCTCGACACGCTCGCCACGGGCGCGCTCTCGCTGGGCTCTCCGATGCGCGCTGCTCGAGCCGACGACGCGGCGCCGGCCGGCGGGGTACTGCTGCCTCGGACTGGCGGCGGCGCCCGCGTGCGCCCGGCCCCCACCGCTCGCGACGAGGCCGCGGCCGCCCCCACCCCGCGCCCCACGCCCCACGCCCCGCGCCGCGGGCAACGAACGGGCGCCGGGCAATCAGCTCCCCGCCTCTTGCGCCTCCTTGTCCTGCTTCTTATCTTTCTTCTCCTCCTGCTCCTCTTCTTTTCTTTCCGAGCCTTCTCATTCTTGTTTATTCTGGTTATTCTCATTTTGTTTCTCTTCTTACTCTTTTTCTTCTTCTTCTTCTTCTTCGTATTATTATTATTATTATTATTATTATTATTATTATTATTATTATTATTATTATTATTATTATTTCTGTTTCTCATTGTACTAACCTATCCCTTCCCTTTCTTTGCGTTCTCTTTTCTCTTTCTTTACATTGTTTTCTCCTCTTCTTTCTTTTTTGCTAATTTCTCCGAATCTATTCTATCTCTGGTATCTTCATTTTTTCTTTCTTCGTTTTTTTATTCTTTAACAAAATGTTTTAGTTTTTCTATTCATTCCTTGCCCTCCTCTTTCATTTTGCTACTTTTCGTTATCTTCCCATATCACTTCGTGTTCCCGTATCGCTTTCGTGTCCCCATATCACTTTTTTTTTCTATTTATCATTTTTGTTTAGTTTACTTTTTCTTTCGTCATCATCCCACTCTTCCTGTAACTCAACTCCGTATCTACCAGCAATGTGTAGACTTTTCTAATCTTACAGCACTTTGGTTGTAGCCCGCCTTTTATTCATTTTATCTACTGACATGAATTTTTGAATTCCTCTCTCATATTCTATTTGTTTTAATGTTCCTACCCTCTAATGTAATTGTCCTGAACATCCATCGTTTTATTTTTCGGCATCTTCCGTCCATTATGTTAATTCTGCTTCAAATCTTATAATAAGACATCCGTCAAAGATCTTAGCAGAGAGAAATATGTTGTTGTTAAGGTTATCACTAGGTTCTTTCAGTATCTCAGTTGGGTTTTAAATGGTAGAATAGGCACAAATAAATCAGGAAACTTACAAAAAACACATTTTTGCAAATTTATTATGCATATATTTCTCAAAGATAAAAACATAATTCAATATTATATAGAATCATTATTGTATATTTTGCGATAATACTATTTATGAACATGTTTAATTGTTTGTCATCTAGTTCGAATTATTCATACCGTAATTTGCCTCACAATAAATTACTAATACTTTCTCCAAGTTTTCAAGAGAAAATGAATATCGCTTATCGGTTAAGATCACTTTTCTTTCACAGAAAGTCGATCATTTTATCTCAGAAGCGGAGGCAGGCTTTTCCACAAAGTCAGGAAACAGTGGCATGGTGACTTTGATTGCAAGATCCTTGTCCTCATATTCATTTCTCGCTATCTTACAGATTAACGCAACTTAAAATGAATATCATCATTGTCTGTTGTGGTGACAGAAAAGAAAAAGTTAAAAGAAACCTCAGAAATTAGGCAAATTAGTCTCATTTTAGGATTTTTAAAAGTACAATAGGCACAAACAGACATTATTGTTGAAATAAGCTCTTTTAGGCGCTATAAAATTGACGGGTTTTAGTATAAATAATCCTAAAATGTATAAATAATACTTCATTTAGTACAAGCTACCCAGGAAAAAATAGGTTTTTACCTAAGTATCAGCGATCTAATTATCACCCATACAGACAGAAATATTAAGTTTTGTCTGAATTTGGAGGTTTCCGCATCTCAGAGACCATTGTCACGTGTTCTATCTGGAGGGATCGAATTGGAAGTAACTACAGCGATTATCTGAGGCACTAAAAAATTCTTTCTGTAGGTAACAAAAAGGAAAATATTAGTGTTCTGAGGTACTTAGTCTTTTAAACTAATCCACAAATAATTAATCTATATAAACTTTTTCATTCGTATTCTTTTTTGACATTCGAATTACAATAATGTACTTATTAATTACCATTAAAGGGTCGCACAAAAAATTATTTACAACGTTAGTGTTTAATATGTTTGTAGACGACTAGGCGCAATTTCAAATTTTATAGATTCATCCATTTTAGGAGAGGAGTGCAGATTATCGTTTGACCTACTATGTTTCTGAGATAAACAATGCGAGAAATACCTTGCGAAACTAAAAGTCGGAATTGCTACTTATTTTAAATGATAATTGCTATTATTTATATTTAATATTCCATAAAACAATACTACCGAAAAAAGAACTTCCAGCTATTTCAGTCATGCTTTTGGTGTCCATTAACTTATTAAAATTACACAATAAACAAAAACTGGCGAAACTCAGTAAAAATAAAGTAGTTAAAATTAGAATGTAGTTTCATAATTCGAGAGAATCAACGTAAAAAGTCGTGACTCAGAGCTCCCTCCCGTGCGGGAGTCTGCAAAGACGGGAAGGGGTGGGGTAGGGGACGTCTTTCGTCACGACCTCGCGCACAGGACACGATCCAGCATTTCAATACTTCTGGGAAGAGCTCCCAGCCACTCAATTACGCCTCAGAGCACTGCGTTTCCTTCAGTTACGTAAATACCGGACACTTTACAGCCGCTGGAATTTTTTTTCTGAACACAAAAGTTTCTGCAACTTCATATTGGGAAAGCCTCGCTTTTCTAGGGATAGATAAAATGTTGGGGCGACACGTATTTGATAATAATCGTGAACACTTTAGTGTGTGATAGTAAGCTCTATTTATACAGAAGTTGCCCTATTATAATTACATGTTTTTGTAGATCCAAATTTAATTTTTTCATAACTATTTCTAGATATAATTTAAATGACCAGTTCTTGTTAATACGCACATTTGTATTCACTGGGGCAGGTAGTTTGATAAAAACAAACTTTCTGCTTATTCTTGACATTAAAAATTGCAATAAGTGTCATTGGCTTACCCTTGCTTTGTATTAAATTTCCATTCTTTGTGTGCAGACTTCGAATTTCCATCAGTAAGCATCATCTTTATTTAATAAATTGTGGATATTTCGAATTCTCTTCACTCTAGGAGTGCCATTTGGTATTTACACAGTATTTGATCTGTTAAATACGACTCTCTTGCGACACGATACTGTCTGGATGTCATCTAGAGTGTGGTTTGTGTGAAACGAGATTGAAGAAGACTAAGAAAATATTAACGCTCTCCAGGACTAGCTCACCTGAAAGCGGTTACAATTTTGTGTCACCCCACTATTTAAGTGGGAGGCCTTGTCCAACATTGGGGTCAATGGCTTTATCGTATTATATTGTATTGTAAGAAAATATTGTTTTATGCATAAATAATTTACGCGCTGAAATCATTCCACAGCTAACGATTAAAGGCTAATTAATTTCGTGATACCTGCAAGTATTTTTACATGGAGGGCGGGTGATTTTGGAGTAGATGCAGTACGAAGTCATTCTCACGTTTTACAACGCAATAAACGAATTCAAGTATCCAGTCCCGAGACAATTGTTTCACTGGCAGTGGGACTTTTCCCACTTGTACGCAGTAGCTTTCCTATTTCGTCATTTGAAGAAAGGGGACCGACCGCTGATAAGGTTCTTCGGTGCGGTTGGAACGTTATTTTCCGGGACTAGCCTTCCGTCCGTGGTCGCAGTGTCCTCCGCCTTGCGGAAATATCTCCCCCCAGTCTCCCGTGCGAGCCCCCTTGCCTTGCCGCGCAGGCGCCGCGGCGGTCCAGCGCTCAGGGCGCCGCGCCAGCCCCCCTTCCGCCCCCCACCCCACCCCACCCCCGCCCGCACAGGGCAGTGCGTGGTGCAGTCACTCGCGGTGGAAGCTTCCAGAAGCCTTACTCACCGGCGGCCCTCTTCATATTCCCCGATTCCACAATGTTGACGATTTGCCAAGAACATGAAATTATTTGGTGAGAAAGACACGCTTCTCAATTTGCGAACGCATAAAAACACGGTTTTTATAAGTTTAATATCAGCTAAATTTAATTGGAAACGGAAATTTTTATTAGAATTCAAGTTGCTGTCTCTGTAATTGTTGGTTCTTGTCAGCATGTGCGGTTCCAAATACCATGAACTACAATTGCTCAGTTTTAGGGTCATGCATTGAAATCCCGTCTGTTGGAAAGTCCTGGATCACTGTGCCCTGGACGGCAAAGTCAAACTATCAAGAATCGTAAACTGTTATCTACATAATAATAAAAATAAAAACAGTAATAATAATAATAATAATAATAATAATAATAATAATAATAATAATAATATAACCTTTTGAAAAGAAATTTACTTCGTATAATACGAGAATTGTGTAAGTCGGAAATATCCAATCAAGGACGGAGTGCAAGAAAAAGGAGGAGGGAGGAGGATGAGGAGAGGAAGAAGAAGAACAAGAAGAGGCAGAAGCAGACGAAGAAGAAGAAGCAGTGGTGCATCTGACCGCGTCTTCTGGACACGCACAGCATCTAGTTGCGCTACATTGGCACAGCAAAGCGCCATTTCGTTATTAATTTTCGAATGATTCAAAAGATGTGATGACAATATCCAGTCCTATTTACGATCGTATGATAACAAAAAAGGCGGCTAATGCCTAATTGCCGCTCGCCCTCGCCAGCCGACGCGCTCGCGCGCTGCTCCTCAGCCCTTTGTGCGCTTGGCGCCGCCAAGTCATATTTCAGCGGCCGTCACATTGCGTCGTCGCCTATGCACCGAGAGCGGAGGGCGGGAAGCGTATTTGTGGGCGTGACCCTGAGGGCGAGCGTAGATTAAGGAGGCGGCCGTGGGCCACTTGAGAAGAATAGGCTGCATTCTCCGTTTTGGTTTCAGTGAAATACAATTGTGTTTGTTTTTCTATTAAAATTTAACAGTCCGTGCGATCCTTGCGAATTGCCAGAAACTGTTACGAAAGATTAAGAGCAATGTGTATAAGAAATGAGCAATGTAGTACGATGGTACTATATTATCCGGTAATCGTGATGCTGAGTTTCATCAGAATAATCGTTCTTATAATTATTATATATTACGTACTGTTGCAGATGACAGTATCACTGTCTCACTGTTGGTTATTGCTAAACCTACTTTTGGCCAGCTCTTAAGTAAAACGAAAATATAATAAAATTTTATACTTTTCAATATAGTGTTTTATCGGATAATCTAATACAATGTTTCGTATTTCTTCAAACTTTGCTTTTTTGTGAAACAGTATCAATTACTATCAAAATAACAGCAGTATTTATGAAAAATCCCCCGAAATGTTTTACTTTATTCTGCTCCCGATCTCATTCTTCTCAATAAAGCTAAAATCCTAAATGCTAGTTCAAATCAAATTACCAGAAATGTGTTCCGGATGCTGCTGCTCATTCCAGTACAAAATTGGACAGTCTGAAGTAAATTGAATGAACTTCGTAATTACTTGACTATGTTTGCAAATGACCGTCTTGCTCCACTTAATATATAATTTCTGCCTGCCATTTTACAGACTAACACTTTCATCTGCACGAAAACAACATTAGTTTCTCTGGTCGATTACGTGCATGTGAATATGCCATTGATGATTCGTACTTTAATTATTTGGCCGATTCATAGTCCTTGCCGTAGAGAATTTGCCAACGTGCGTACAACGAAATGCTTTATCATCTGCCAGAGGGTTAGCCGCACACAGAGAGGTGCCTCAAAATGCGATTTCTTGGGCAATCGTGAGTGCGTATATGTATCCGGGAAAACGTTCCTGTCATTGCTTCCTTCCTGCGAGATTAGAATCGCGTGAAATGACGCTACTACTAACAGTTGTACCCAACTGGAAACCACTAGTTTGCATTCATAAAATACAGAGATATATAGAACGATGACAAATGTTCTCATGTTGAAGTCATAAAATTGAATTAAAATTATGATTAATGATGTAATTTCAAACAGACATTACAATCAATAAAAAATAACAATTAAATTAAAGAGTAATATTTTTAAACTATATTTATTGTCCAATTGAAATAAGTTTTTTAAAAAGAGTTGACATACTAGTAAAATAGTTGTCACTATTAGTTTGAAAAAGGTCATTTGAAATGGAAGTTACAACAGGCGTATAAATCTTTGAAGATGATGAAGCCTAGACTTGCTATTTTATCTAAATCAGTGCAGGATGTCAACAAGAGTACTGAGATTAGCTCTGCTTAAATACTGATAAATAGGTGAGAAACATTTCTCAAACGTAAACGTATTTCTAAACAAACAATACTGTCCCTGGAACGAATGTATACAACGCATTTCCATTCTGAACAGAACAACGAACGAGGCTGTTTGTTTACATGGCTGAATAAAGTACGGAAAATCTCGACCACTCGCTAAGTGCGATCGTTGTTTGCGACAGCGCAAAGGATAACTCGAGAGTGTGCTGGAGCAAGTGCAAAGGACAGAGCTCGCCTCCGTTGCTTCACACCCAGACACGACCGCGCGTCATCAACAACAGAATCCAAGTCGATCGAAGTCCGCGCTGCAGGCAGAGCCGGGCAAGACGAGATGCGACGGGGCAGGGCGAGAGTGATGCCGTGTGGCCGGAGTACGTCGTTCGTGGTGGGGAGGAGAGGGGAGAGCATGAACGGGGAAGAGCGGAGCGGCGAGAAAAGTGTGGGTGGTCGGGGAAATGCTGAGATAAGGTGGATTTAAGTGGTGTGGTGCGGTGAGAAGCGGAGACGGAGAGGGGGGGAATTTAAAGGTGAGCGAGGCGGAATGCAGCGAGAACAGAGCTGGCGGGTGAGGCTGGGCGGGTGAGGCCGGAGCGGGTATGGCCGGACGGATGAGGCTGGGCGGGTGAGGCCGGGCGGGTGAAGCTGGGCGGGAGAGACCGGGCAGGTGAGGCCGGGTGAGTGAGACGCGGCGGGTGAGGCTGGGCGGGTGAGGCCGGGGGGGGTGAGGCCGGGGCGGGTGAGGCCGGGGTGGGTGAGGCTGGGGCGGGTGAGGCCGGAGCGGAGTATGGCCGGACGGATGAGGCCGGGCGGGTGAGGCTGGGCGGGAGAGGCCGGGCAGGTGAGGCCGGGCGGGTGAGGCGGGGCGGGTGAGGGCGGGTGGGTGAGGCCGGGCGAGAGCGGCGGAGCGGGTGAGGCCGGGCGGGTGTGGCCAGGCGGGTGCGGCGGGGCGGGTGAAACGCGGCGGGAGAGGCGAGACGGGGTGGTGCGGAATGGTGGCAATGGGGCAAAGCTGGGGGTGTCGCGGCGTCGCGGCGAATGGGCGATGATGGTCTGATGCCGTTAGCCCGTGACGCGTGGACCAGCATGCAAGTGTCCCGCGCGCGGGTTGCGACGAAAAATTTCTCAGGAGGTCGCCCCCGCACTGCACTTGTCGCCTCTGACAAAGTCGGAGAAACCGGCTGAAATGGCTCAGGTCATCAAATGATGTCACAGCAGTGCTTCTGACCGGGGGGGGGGTCCTAGGGGTCGAGTCCCGACAGTGTATGATTTTCGACTCCAGGACAACTAGGTCGAAGCCAGCCTCCGTCTGAAGGAGAATTCTAGGGGCAGGGTGCTCAGATCGATTTCTCCGATCAACACCAGACGAATGCCGGAGCAATACCCTAAGAAACACCCCATGGACTGAGACCAGTCAGTTTAGAGCTTGTCCCGGCTGAAGTGGAGCTCCACTGATGGGAGATATCTTGATAGAGAAAACCCCAGCAAGCCGTGAAGGTCGGCGCCGGGTCTCGATTTACAACGAGGAAAGAACACCGCCTCCTTCCGTGATAAAACATGCACTACACTCACGAGAAGAATTAACACAGCACTTGATGCGCGAAAACACATAATCAATTAATCAATCAATCTGAATGATTTCCTCCCACATCGCTCACAGGAAGCCAACCCTTAACGAGTGTTCCGGACAGCTTCGATGCTTTCCACCTCCGGGTACCGATGTTCAAACCCCAGCCATCCCACGTGGTGGGCAAAGACAGCATCTCGCGGCAGGGGTTCTCGGAGATCTACAGTTTTACCTACCATTCATTTACCATTGCTCCACTTTTCGCTCTTGACCCATTTCATGCAATCATCTATCCGCAGGGGTGTAGTACAAGGCTGGCGAGCCAACTCCTTCATTAAGCCGCTGACCTCCACTCCAAGTTAAGGAAGGAAGTTAAAGCACGATACGAGTCACGTGATAATTCTAATACAGCACAACACGATAATTCTAAAGTGCACTTTGTTTAGAGTTCGCGCATGCGCAGAGGTCCAAAAGTGGGTGTCTGTCGTATACGATGTAGTGCTTGACGCTGTGCAAAAAACTATTCACGCTAGTGGCAAGTGCATGCACGGTTCTCAGGACACAGCTTCTCTACGTCTTTTTCATTTTTTATTATTTAAGGTCGCAACAACATCTAGGTCATTAGCGACCACTATTGGAGTTAAAGTTATGGTAGCTGTGAAGATGAAACGATATATTGATGATAAAGGGTGAAAGAACGAATACAAATACAACCATGCCCGAGGCGGGACTCGAACCCGCGACCCTTTGGCCCGAGCTCGCTACGACACTACTGCCTTAACGATCTCGATCACCGGATCAGCTCACTACGTCTTTATTCGCCCTCAGACTCGCTAATAATTGACGTCTTCTACAACAGTGCAGTTGGTGCCGGTTGTAACTGAAAAGGAATCAACCCTGTAACGCACGAATAATGAGTTTGAACATGGAGAATCCTTACGTTCATTAATAAAATGAAAGTTGCTTCTTGGGATTGGTCAATTGGACCTAATTATTAAATAGGACTATTTCTTTCCATTGTCCCCATGAACCATCCTTCGTCTCAATAATGAGTTGGATCTTAATAACTTCACTTGATATTATTAGATATAAATCGATATTAATTGTTTAATTCATTTATTTCAGAAGTTTCGATGATTTAAGTATTTAAACATTCCGTTCAAGAGTTCAAGGAACGTGAATACAAGTCGTTTTGTGAGTGTCATGAAAGTCATTTCCAACAGAGGTAAGTAGAAGTCGATCGAGAAGAGGTGGTGTCGCTCAGACCGTACATTCAGTCAAGGGAAACGTTGGTCGTTTCTTTCCCACTCCCTCAGTGTCTTCTAAGAATTACATTCGTATTATTTCGCATTAATTGAGAATTCTGATTAATGTCAGGGACTACATGAATTTCAAATGTACATTCGATAAAAATTTTGTTCATATTTATACATTTTATGTCGTTCTTTAATGAAGAGATTCTCTAAATTAAAAGCCAAAAACACCATGTTGAATAATTATAATTTGCCTTTTTTTACTTTAGAAATGGTCCGATCTAAAAAGAAAGGAAAACCTATTATATTGTGAAGATCACAGGATAATTCGCTTTTTTTAAAACAAGTAGCAATATTAAAGGAATGTGCATCATGTCAAGTAATATTTCAAAATATTCTGAATGCATGTGCCTCGGAGAATGATAGTAGTTTTGTAGTCACGTTGGTGTGATTCACAGAACATTTCCGTAACGTCTTCCTATGAAGAGAAACTCCTTTTCCATTTCCGGTGCTTCCCGTGTAAACTTAGGAATATATTCGTCAAAGGATAAATATAGGCAAACTAAAGTGACACAACTTTTTAATTTCAACATGTGATGACTAAGGAATAAGTGAGTTGTGGCATTAGAACAGGAATCAGCTTTAAAATGATAATAAAAAAAAACTATATGGGTACTGTCTACCGCATTGGAATGTACAAAAATAAATTATGTATTCATATTAAATATTAATAATATTTAAGGAGAAAGAAGATTGCTTTGCTCATTTTGGAGGTATTTCCAAACGATATTAATAACGAAGTTAGAACCAGCAAAACAACATTATGTCCACTTCCATTCAGTGGCAGAAAAATATTTAAATTGCTCTCTAAAATTAGAAAAATGTGACATTAACTCCGATATAAATAGAGATGAACTTCAGACGGATAATCAACTGTGACGCGGTTATTCAATCGGAGGCTTCAATACCAAACATTTACGTCGTAACGAACTCCCGATTGGATAACCGTGTCCAACTGATGATCCGTCAGAAGCCACTCTATTTAAACCGAAGTATAGTCCCCGGAACAGAAATATATACTGTTATTGTAATACAAATTTACCCATATTATCCACTTAAACATCATGTAATGAGTAAAGATGTAACATCACGTAAGAGTAAAGATGTCACGAAAAGGAGAAGATACGACGTACAATATAACTCGTATAATTTTTACTAAAGAATAAGATAATATATGAATGCTGGAGCAATAAAACTATAGTACACGTGTTAGAAGTACCGCGGGTAAAGAGTTTGTTTTGGCCGCATGGAAAGCGTCCTGGAAGCGGCGGGCGGCTGGCGGCGGGCGTCCACGACCGTTGGACGGCGGTGGTGACGTGCGGGGCGTTTGCGAGGTCGCTGCTGGCGTCACGCCCCCCCCCCACCATACCACCGGGGCCGTCCTCCCCGCTTCCGTCCGCCCGCGACACCTCTACGGACAACACAACAGAACAACACGAGCCCAGTACTGCATGGGTATTTGCGTTAAGGGGCAAGCAAGTTTCAGGGCGGTTCCAACAATCGGAATTCGTATAACATTTTTCTCTTCAATTATGTAATGGAACTGGCTTGGAAACTCATGGAATGGATTATTGTTATTGTTAAAACCATAATAAAAAAGCTGCTATGGAATATTATATATATTATACTGCTATGGAAGATGATTATGAACAAGTCACTTCAGGTAGGATAATTTTTAAGGTGATGTTCCTGTTACTAATTATCTTTCAATTCAGGTTTTACTTTTCCGCATTTATAACTCGTTAGTTTATTTCTATGAACTCAAGTACTGCAAGCCACTCCATTTGCTTGAGCTTTTCATCCTCAAAAGATCAGGTGCCCGCCGCTTGTTGACGGGAGGCTAATTCAGAGGCCAAAGCAATGACCCTGAAAGCTTCGGTTCGCTTCTCGAGGAAGGAATCCGTGACACTTATTTGTGCGATAGTGATGACGGAAGTACGTAAGCATTATGCATGAAAAACCTACAGGATAAAATTCCATTTATTCTAGCAATATTTACTACATTTAATCGTTTTACGCATATAAGGAAATTTATGGGAAATAAATTTATTTTCGAAAAATAAATTCGACATGTAAAGAATACGTATAATTGTTTTCATTTTACACAATTTATTTTCGCTCGAGCACGAACAAAATCATCTCGTGCAGGTCAATATGCGAGTGTGTTATTACAAAAACACTCAGAGATTGGTGTATAAAAGTTTTCTCAAGAAGAAAAGAGTATAATATATATCAATGTTACAGCAATTTCGATAGAATGAATAACCAAATATGTGTAATAAAATCGTAGTTTCTGACATAACTATATTTTTAAGAATATATTACCTTTAGCTTGGACCAAGAATAATGTATGGAGGCGGTAATATGAATTCAGTACAGAACGTTTCAAATAGAACAAATATATGGTATTCTATTTAAAGAAATATTATAAATGATATTTCGTGTAACGGGCCACCCTGGATGGCTGAGGTGGCTACAGCGTGAACCGACACAGCCCCTCAGTCAGAAGGGTCGCGTGTTCGAGTTCTGCTGTGGGCATGGTTGTTTGTTCCTTGTCTTTCGTGTGTGTGTGTGTGTGTGTGTGTGTGTGTGTTATCATGAAAGGCTTTGTGAGTCTGCTGACCACAGACCGAGGAGCCGGCAAGTGTGTGCGGTGGTATAGTGGGGAGAAGGGTACCCAGCGTTGAGAATCGAAATCGACATCCCCTAAAGCTGGAAAAAGCCTCGGAAGAAACAAAATTCATGTAAGAATAAGGGCTTGATCATTTTCTGATGGAGGGGAGCAACACGTCCCTCCCCTATACCACCTCCTCAGTTCCACCTAAAGAATATCTAAAATCTTTAAGATTAGCAGCTATCGAGAACTCATTGCGTAATATTATCAGTAAGGCAGTAAAGGCTATAAGTACAACGTAATTCCGGATGAAATACTCGTCGCTCTGTATTTACTTAACGACTGTGTGCTATCCTGATATCAGAGAAAATCATTCGAGTTGCTTTATAAAACGTTACGTAAGTGCACCTTCCTCTCATTAGTAGTCGCTATTTCGAGGTTTGTACTACTTTATTCTGATATTAAATGTCACCATTGTAGTAATGTTTTCATTAGACTCCTTAATCATTATTTCTGTACAGTACCTTGATGACTGTATGTTGCACTTAAAACCAGAATACATCAAAAGTTTTATCGCTGATTCTCTAAACATCAGTTAAACGGCTCAGAGTACAAATAAATTTGGATATCAAGAAATTAGATTAGAAAAGCTAGTAAATAAGAATATACTACGTTAATGTGTTCAGCGTTCTTTCTTTGAAACAATTAAATTTCTCTTCCAAAAAATGGTAGTTTTCATATTATAGACTTCATATTATTTATGTTTTCCCAAGATGTCAATGCATTCAGGTGGGGAAATATTAAAATGCTACTTTTTTCTTTAAATAAATATTACGTATGCAAATAAACGTGGAAGGATTTTGTACTTCATATCACAGATAATCTGTAGGAATTGAACACTATAATTTAAATGATTTATCGCACAAAAGCTTCACAAATTCTCATTTAAATATGGATATTTCATCTCGAGATAAAGGAAGAAGATTCGTCGTCTTTAAATACATTACCATTGTTCACACGAGTTTTACAATCGTGAGAATGTAATTTGCATTGCAGTCACAAACAACCAGCTAGAGCTGTCATAATACACACCCACATGTTTCTGTTCAAGCAGCTTATTAGCTGACTTCGAGTTCAAAACAACACAGTAATGACACTCCCACCACTTACCAAACGTAAGACATTGCAGCGTTAATCAACCTACGAGACTTCCTCCTACTGCGTTAACGCCTAGGAGTGCTTTCAAAGACCCCACGATCATTCCCAAGAGACTTATGGGCTTACAACGACGTAAATATACTGCGCCTGGCGGAAATACATCGCAATATTCATTAATGAGAAACTTCTCCGCATGAAGCAATAGTGTGTTGACAGTGTCTATGTAACACAGTGAAGCTTAAATATGTAGCCCATCCTAGAAGTGAAATATATTTTACCGAGCACGTGAATAATATACAAAAGACGGCATTTATCAATGAAAGTAACTATCAGCGAAAAACTGAAATGAGCTAACATTTTCAAATTTGAAAGTTCATATAAAAAACTGACAAATCGTTCATTTGAAAAAAAAAAAAATTAGCCTGATCCATAATGAAGTACTGGAGGTTCAATAAAGCTAGAATCACGCGTCCGAATCTCGCAGCGTGTGCTCTTCTGAGAGATCACGTGACCCTGAGCGTGTTCCGACAGCGAGTGCTGTGCTGGCGGCAGCGCGCCCCGTGGGGAGAGGCGTGGGGGGTGGGCTGGCGGGGCGAAGGGGGCGTGGTTCTAGATAACCCTCCGCCCGCAGATGGCAACCCCGACCAGTGCGCGCTTGTTCGCTCGCCCTCAGCCAGTAGAGAGTGAATGTTGCCAACTGCCCACCACTGTTTGTTTACATTGTGCTTGGCGATGTTTGCATGGACATAAAGATTAGCTCAAAGTGTGGAATCATTGAAACTGTATGTCGTCGTTGATGATGGACAACCTCATATGTTACGGAATTGGGGATTTTTAATTTTTGGTATAAATGATTCGAAATGTACATGTTTTTTAGTTTGATAAGAACATTTCATAATAAAACTAGAAATTGTAGTTTAAAAATCTTTATATAAATAAAAGGGAATGTAGGTACGTATGTGTGTTGCACAGAGGTGCAAAAACTACTCGACCGATTTCGCTTAAATTTTCACACTTTGTTCTTAATGGAACTGTCTGAAGAGTGGTTTGAATTAAATGGGGCATGGGGCGTTGTTGATGGTTTATTAGTTTATAACGTTTCAAGCGTCCCTAAACTCAACGCAACCTGCTGCACATTAAGCGCGTCTTCACTGTATACAAGTATTCTGCCCTGTGATAGTGAAATATCGGCCGGAATTATTATTAGAAACTCGAACAAGTAAATCAAATTTTCCCAAGATATTCTCATACCGAATGCATGCCCAAATGTGAGGGAGAACGTTTTAACAATAGGATATTTGACAACCATGACCACACCTGGTCATAGAACAAACCCGTACTACTTGAGATAAAGGCTTTCATCTATTAGAATTTTTGCACAGCGTAGCATAAAAGTGATTAACAATCACATGACCAGTAGTGTGTGGAGTGTAATATACTGCAACAGCGACTCCGGGTCCACAAGTAGAAAATAAAAAACCTTCTATGTGACGTTTACAATTTATTGATAATAAAATATCTCATATGTGGTAAGAGCCACACGGGAGTTTTTTGGAGGGTGCTTTCAGAAAAATAGTACAATAAATAAATATTTAATACTGCTATATCGAAAACGTAGAATGCCCAAACTTGGCCAACTATACATTATTAACATCAAAACGTGTTTTGCCTTCCTCCTGTAAAATTTTGTTGTTTTTTTTCCTATCATCAACGACGATAACCTAACATTTTCTCGGGCGTAATCTGTAAAGGTCATTGGAAGAGGGCCGGCCATCTGAAAATACTAGGTTCTCTCCTCCTTTTTGTGTAAATTTTCGACCCTAGTTTAAATTTTCGACGATAGTGAAACACTTGCTAGTTTAGAAAAGTGTGTGCTAGTTGGAGAATAAAAAGGTACCATAAAAACTTTGTCCCGGACTATTTCAAAACTTGAAGACAATGAATTAGTGAAAAATTGAAAGTGAAAAAATTTATGAAGATATTACTGGTAGTTGACAGAAAAACAGTGCTATGAAAGGATTTGTAATTTTCTTAATTGTGCAATTGTTTTTTACCCTACCAACCGAAGTAGAAAAACTGCAATGAAGTTCAAAAGTTTAAAAGAAACTTCAAAGAAATACTGCAATGAAGTTTGAATTGCATAAAAAAGAAAAAAAAGAAAAGCGAAAATTGTCCATAAACTACTGCAGTTGTCAGTTAATTACCACGTCGACATCAACGCAGCCGTTTAGATATTCACGTTCGTTCTTGTCATTTATGACGTATTTGTTTCTCTGTTTATTATCTGTAGAACCTTCTTTTAATTAGTGCTTAGTATAATTCATGACAATAGCAAAGGTTCTCGTGTCCATTATGCGGTCAAAGGTTTAAGCGGGGGCGAGCAGTGGGGGCGTGGCGTGTGAGACGTGACGGGACGTGATGAGACGTGACCTCCGCCTCGACCGCTCCCACCTGTCACGTTGCCCGCATAGAATAGACCGAGCCCTTGGCTCCCGGGAATTCAAACGCTTTGTCTGTCATTCTGATTCGGGCTTTGATCTTCGCTTTGACAGAAGTGGCGTCACTTGCAGGGCAATAGAGTGAACAGGGTGGTCGTCATGACTCCTCAACTAAGCACCATGTTATTGAAACACTACGCGAAGAGGGATATCTTTCTCTAGTTTTTATCTCCGTAGGGTATGCGCCTTACGTATACAAACTACAGAAGGCATTCATTACTTAATTGTATACTAATAATTAGGTTCTTATGGAATGGAAACAATTCTGTAATGTAATTTGGAACATATAAACACTTATATATTAAACAGTTATTTGTTTTGATATGGATATTGTTCGGCGACATCTTCACAGCTATCTCTCCCCCCCCTCCCTCTCTCTCTCTCTCTCTCTCCCTCTCTCCATCCCCCCTCTCTCTCTCTCCACTTCCATGGAACAGGAATAATTTTTCAGGTACCTCATCTATGATATCCACATTTGAAAATGTTCAAATTAAGAAAATTAGAAAGAAATTTATTCGGGACTTGCTGCTTAAGCAACGATGATGTTAGTTCCACTCGCCAATTCGTCAACTCGTCACTCCCCTCCCAACGAGTTTACAGCGTCGCCTTGAATAGCATTGCCTTTGCGCGCCTTGTGAGAGCCTCACAAAACCTCAAACGACTCATGATTTTCGACGATTTTTTTCTTTTCGTCGAAAACGAAGACGAGCTTCGGCGACCTCGCTGGCGGTGACAATGCTTCATTTCCACACGAAGGAACTCTTTGTTCGGCGCATCCTGCTCGCATTCGGGTGATCGCGCGTCCGCCGCCGCCTATGTTTAGCCCTTGGGCGCCGTCGATTCGCCAAAAATATGGCGCTGCGCACAAGCGCCAATGCGCAACATGTGGCGAGGCCGGTGCGGCGCCAACGCAAACAGGGCGGCCGGGGGGAAGTCCTCTTCCGCCCCCAACCCCCGTGGCTTGCCACTATTCCACGGCAGGCCGCGGCGAAGAAGGCTGCCCCCACCGTCCTATTCCGGAGATCCAAGAAATTTGCTTAATACAGACGACTGCGGTTATAGTGAACTCGGATATAGTGAAACTTCGTGAACTTAAGTCACCGGTTCCGTTTCACTTATATTACAAATAAGCATAAGAAGATTCGGTTACAGTGAATCTGAACTTCGTCTGTAGTGAACGTAGGAAATACAACGTCCTGTCAAAAATTAATTGGATCTCTTATGTTATTAGAGAATAAAAGGGCGTTCGGAGAGTTGGACGGTGTTCCAACATTGCAAGAGGTATTGAAAGATGTCAAAAGTGCATTACGATACTTAAGAGACAGAGGACAGTGCAGAATCAAGTACGGAGAGAGCAGGAACTCTAGAAAAGGATCTAGAGAAATTACTAATGAAAAATGTACGAAGCAAACAATTGAAAATATTTTATTTTGTTAGAGGAAATGATGGTATTGAAATTTTCAGTTCGTACTGTTAATGAATTTTGCTTTATCTCTATATTAATAAAATAAATCAATGTGGAGAAATTCCATTTAATTTTGACATCATCGGATGTAGTGAACGTCTGATATAGTCAACCAAACGTGTTAGTCCCCAGAACCACACGTGTTAGTCACCATAACCGGAGTCGACTGTAGTGTCGGGGTCCCGCCAAGGCTTTGGAAATCCTGAGAAGACATGTTCAGTTTAAGGTTCGATTAAGGCTTTGACCGCAGCTGCGATAGATACAGCTTCTGGGGGTATCTTCACGTCTCTATCAATGTACTTGTAACTCTGAAGTAGTAACTTTTGGTTTGAAGAGATTCTTACCACTTTCTATACACATCGCTCATTTGGAATTTGTTGAATTTACAGATCAGTAGACAAATTAGTTCAAAATGCCACGTCAATTTTCTTCTCTTTGGTAAATAAGTGATGGCAAGCTCAAGCTCCCATTAGATACGCAATTCAGATAACTTGGTTACCCAATTAACTATAATGGATCCGGGGAACGTTGCACGAAACATATTTCAAATGTATTTGCCAAATTTCACTTGGTTCTAGAATGAAAACGAATTCAGCTTAGATGCACTTGAAGCTCACATTGGCAAATGCCATAATTTTACATCAACAAACCGGTAGTTTTCTATATCAGATGCAACGATGAGAAAGTCCTGCTGCGGTCGCAGACGACCTGCATTTCCCATGCAGCCTTCCTGGCGTCGTCGCGGCGTCGAGGGAGGATTACGTAAAACAATAATGCGAGTGTCCGGACGCACTATTCTTGGCGTTCGCCGGAAGTGGGCGTCGACTCCGCAACGGTCAAGGTCACGACCACGGCCATTCCCAGGCATCCGATGGCGGTGCATTCGGAGTTTTAACAGACATTGTGTGTAGCTTCACTTTGGAAAGCAAATTTTTATTACGACGTTGACTTTACGTGTAGAATAGTAAACATGTAAAGAAGGTTTTATTATGAGAGCATTTTCAGCCAAGAAGAGTTTCTTGGACCTTACACACTTAACAACTCTCAGAATATGAGCGAGTCAACGGATTTGAAAATTCGCTCTCAGACAATATAAAAGAGAAGATATGCTTGCCTGGAGTAGAATTCGGTGATTTTCAATGAAGTCCTGAGTTGATATACACTTTAATAAATACTTAAATAAATTTTATCGTTACCGTTTCTTCACAAAAGCATATTATATTATCACGTGGATGAAATGAGGTGAGAAATTTATCTTTTTTATGGATAAAAATTCGCATTTAAAGATCGATGAGAGCATGTTTGGGAGAAAGACTGTGATGATTTCATCGCGTATGATTTATGCAGATGCGTTCACGATCGTTGCTTCACCATCTGCTGCACTACATCTGTTGCATGACGGCCAGATAGCACCATAGATATCGATAAAAGCATAACGTATATCGCCTTCAGTCTTTAAGTGGGTGCTGTCATCCACTGAAATTGCTATATCGCGCAGATAACGCGATATACTGATGAAGTGTTGACTCAACCTTGAATTCTATACGTATTTTCAGTTAAATTGTAGAAGCTTCTACATTTTCAATAATGTAGATTTTAACGTTTTCTGGTGAATTAACTGCAGCTGGCATGTAACTCTAGATCGTGTAATACTTTCGCTTACTGCCCTATTTAAACTAAGTGACTTGTGACAGATCATCTGTTCAGCTGTGACGCTGTTACCCAGTCGGGAGCTTCGAAATTAAAGCATAAAATTAAAGTCGTAACGAAGCTCCTGATGGGAGAATCGCGCCCAGCTGATGTGTCACTAGTCACTATATTTAAATCGGACAATAGGCAACATATCTGACATTAAAATTACCTTTTACTATATTACACCTAATAAATAACAGTGGTGACTTGATACGAGATATCTTATCAGATTATTCGGTTATGAAATTATGAAGACTTCTGGAAAATTCGCAGTTTCTACGAAACTGCAAATTTCCTTCCCTAACATGACTTTTCTCTGACACCACAAATGCACAAATCAACGATACTAATGTTTACATGCTAACAGATTTCGAGATAACTCTTTATAACACAAAATCATAAATAATCCGAAACAGAACATCTTCAGTCAAAGGATTCCTTAACGAAAAAGTATGCGTATACCATATCCCTTTTACAATTCCTCCGTCGCCTAAGCTTTAATTTAACGGAATTAATTGACTGAAGACAATTGTTGCGGAGAGAAGGTTGGATAATCTAGCCACAGAATATACGATTATATTTTTCATCCGAACATCGTGAAGAATTGAATTATTTGTAAACATCTCAGTGGACTGAGGAAGTAAACATTTTGGTTATGTAATCTTTAAAGTAGACGCCTCAAACTGCCTTACATGAGGTGAACATTCACTATCTTCCTAACAAAGAGAATGAAAGATAGCAATGTTGTGGTTTTAAATAAGATTGTATTGTAAGTACTTACATCAGTATTAATTGAATGCAAAAGAATTTGCCGAAAGTTCTATTAGCACTGGAGCGGAAACTATTTACTATGTTGCGAACTCGGAATGAATCCAATGACGAATAATAATACTAATAGTAATAATTATTATTATAATACCTCAGTCACTAATATAATAATTATTATTATGATATAAGTGGCTGAATAATGACAAACGTAGGTCATTCAAAGTCATTATTGTGAAAGAATATGAGTACAATCATCGTTCTCATTATGACCAACACACGCAAGAAATCGCGAGAAGGTACTATGGACGTATGGAAAGGCAAGAAGAATAGACATTAGAACAGTGAAAAAGCCAGAATCTTCATTTCGTGGGAGTGTAAGTAGACCTTTTATATACATAATCAATACATAACAATCGAGAGAAGAGTGACGAAGTGCTTTTCACGTAACATTTCGTGAAGAGCAATTACGAAGTTTGACAACTTTTATATCAAAAGAATGTGAAACAAAGATTGTTTAGACTGTCAATGTAAAATTAGTTCTCTTAACTTTCGCGATTGCTGCGAGATCCGTCAACTGACCGCACACAAATACGCGAAATTGTTTTAATTCCTGCCAAGGGTCGAGATGCCTATCCTTATGTGTCGGAGACGGAGAAAGAGCGTGAGGTAGGTCAAGGAACAGATATCACTCCGGCTGTGAAGATCGAGACGTCGGCAACGCAACGCTTGGCACAGCGTCACCTGGACAGTCGAAAGCTCTCGTGTCTCTACCAGCGGAAACCAACAACTGCACCGAAGCGGTAGGAAGACGGGCGGAATTGAGTACGTGTGAGGTGGGTAGGGTGGGCTTCGGGTCTGTGTCGGTCGGTCGGTGGGGCAGTCGTGAGTTTGGGAGAGTGTTTGGGCGAGTGGGAGGCGTGCGGGCCAGCATGCGTACGGGCGAGTGAGTCCTTTGGGTGGGCGTTTGGACGGGCAAGCGGGCGAGCGGGAGGGCGGGCTCTTTAGATGGGTACGTTCGGGCGAGCGAGTGCGCGAGTGGAAGAAAGAGGTGGGAGAGCGACGGGGAGAGCGAGCAGGAGAGCGAGCGGGGGAGCAAGCGGGAGAGCGAGCGGGGGAGCGAGCGGGAGAGCGAGCGGGAGAGCGAGCGGGAGAGCGATCGCGAGAGCGAGGGGAAGAGCCAGAGGAATAGCGAGTGGATGGGCAGGCGACAGGGTCCTTTGGGTGGGCGTTTGGACAGGAAGGGGGGAGGGCGTTTGAGTGAGCAAGTGAGCGAGCGGGAGATTGAGAGGGAGAGCTAACGGGAGGGTGGGCGGGCGAGTCCTTTGGGTTGGTGTTTGGACGGGAAGGGGGGCGTTTGGGCGAGCGAGCAGGAGAACGAACGGTAGGGCCGGCGCGAGGGAAGGCGAGCGGGCGTTTGAGCGTGCATTCGGATGAGCGTTCGGGCAGGCATTCCGGTGTGCATGCGTGCGTGCCGGGAGCGGTGGCTCAGTGCATCAACTGATGTCACAGCAGCGCCTCTGACCGCCCTAGGTTCGAGTTCCAACGGCGGCAGGATTTTTTACACTAGCTTTTCAGCTAGGTCGAATTCAGTCGCTGTCTGGACGAGAATTCTAGGGACCGGCTGCTCTGATCGGTAGTTTTCTGTGGTTTCTCCGATCAACACCAGGCGAATGCCGGAGCAGTACCCAAACAAATGGACCACGGACCGCTCACCATCGTTCTTTCCTCTGCCTTGTCCTAGTCTCCCCTCTTACACACACCCTTACACTAACGTGCACGACACCACCACGCATGGCAGGAGACCGGTCGGGGACTTAGAACTGGCTAGGGCTTTGCCTCGCTGGTAGGGAAACCCCGTTAGCCAACTGTAGGTGGGCGCCGGATCTGGCCATCCAGCGGGGGAAGACCACCTCCACCTCCCGAGCAAAAACACGCACTACACTTTCGGGAATAACGACCCCCCCGTCCGGCATCACTATCAATTTGTGGCACGTGCGTGCGTGCGTGCGGACTTGCCGGGATGTGGGGATGTGGGCGATGGAGCGGGCAGTGCCCTGCGGCTGCGCACAGACAACGCGCGCGCCCGTCGACCCAGTTTGCGGCGGGTTCCCCGACCTCACCACCCGCGCGCCCCGCCCCGCCCGCTGCGGCTCCCGTCCCGGAGGCGTCTCCCGCTCGGCTTTCGCAATCCCTGCAGCCATCAGCGCGCCCCATTTTCTCTCCCGGCCCCTCTTCAACGGCGGACGCCCATCAAACCACTTAGTAACCCACAGCAGAAGGAGGCTGGTTGTGTTTTGGAGATGTTGCTATTTTTTTCTCTCTCAGTCCCCTTGATATAATTTAAATATACAAAGAATTAGTGAAATAACATTTCAAAGCTTTTATACAATTTTTATCAATGTCATCTAACACTTTTACTACCTTTTACTGCATTTTGGATTCTTTGTTTTTATCATAGATTGATTAGTCAGTTCCGTATAAGAATATTGAGAACTCACCTTGCATTAAATAGAGTTTTTTTCCCTCGCATAATTGTATATTTCCAATATAATGTACCATCTATATTAGAACTGAATGGTATTGTTTCTTAAATAGTAGGTCGAGCACTTCGCGATTGATGTTTTCAATGTAACGGTATGTGAGTATAAACGCCATATACGCCTTAGCTGCAATCCCCACGAGCTACTTTTTCGATAATCCTCTATTCTTTATGAGCCGTGGCTACTGTCCAGCTCTGTGACAATAGTAATCATATCATAACTCTTTCCTCGACTCTATCATCTTCCAAATTATCACACGAAAAACTTCCGTAAACAACATGGTTGCGAGACGCATTCACTGCCATAGCAGATGTTCGTCCCGATCGTTTGACTAATTGTGTTCTTATTTATCTCACGTCTTTGGCACTCTCTAAATTGCCATCCTTCCAATCTCCCTCTAATTCAGCGGTCATTTCAAAGTGAACATTTTCTACAGTCTGCCCGGGCCTCCTTACTTTGTATACCATTCGAGGAGCCAATAACATCGAATGTTCTGCTTGTTCCGAATACACTGAGATTGTATGTTGCGGATGTATTATTTATATCATCTATATCATTTATATCACCCATAAATGATTTATCTTAAAATTTAAAAACGCATCGGAATTAAATTAATTTATTTAGTAAAATTGAATAATAATAATAATAATAATAATAATAATAATAATAATAATAATAATAATAATAATAATAATAATAATTCGTTTTACAGAATCGGCGAAATGCGTTTCTGTCACCGAACAATACCTGACAAAGTGTTCAAAAGGGTCCCTAAGGAGCTCTTGTCCTACATGTTTGTGATAATGCGCAATACTATGGTTAAAGTCGAGTTACATGGGACATCTCCATAATCCGTCGAAGTTGAGTTTGTACGAGTAGTTTAGAGTCCTAACTGCTTTTCGATAAAGGAACATAATCATAGATTTTGAGCCACCTTATACGTAAATATTAACGTATTCATACTTCACTAAAGATTTGTTTCAAGAGTTACGAATATATATATATATATATATATATATATATATATATAATTTATGTAAAAAAGTATATACTGTCGCCACATCAGCGACACCGCTGTAACCACGTGCTCCTGCTGTCGTTTTGCGCTGTGTTTGGAAAGTACACGTTGCGGTTGTTCTCCTCAAATGTTTCTTCGTTGTGTTCTGGTGTGGTTTCTTAATTTTTAAGGCACGATCTTCGTCAACTTGAAACACAATCTGTGATGGAGAAGAATGTCACATTTGACATCTCTCTTTCATTTATACTACAAACTAAACGCCATACGTGCTATACAAGATTTCGCCATCATCTTTTCGTTGCCTTGCGCGAGGGCTTGAATGACCGCTTCCACCATCTGCGCAGGCGCAGGGAATTCC